>JBBPBX010002505.1:0-45235 GCA_038048925.1 Garcialebias charrua
CAGCAGCAGGCAATGGACGCTCTTATAAACAGGATTAAGTCAGCCCCATGTTTAGCCTACCCAGACTACAACAAAGAGTTTTACTTGGAAGTGGGCTTCTCAGCTCATTGCATAAGTGCAGGTCTATACCAAATACACGACAGAGACAAACGTGTAGTGGCCTACGCCAGCAAAACGATGGCGGGCCCCGAGTTGAGATTCTCAGACTGTGAGAAAGCTCTACTGACCACAGTGTGGGCAGTAAAACATTTCTCCAGCTACATTGGTGGACAGAAAATCATTGTGGAAACACAACACCAGCCAGTGACATTCCTGAACAGCCAACGCATCAGAGATGGTGTGGTAACAAACTCTCGTGTTGCAACGTGGCTCATGGCGCTTCAAAGTTTTAACCTAGACATACGTTATGGTCAAAACAAGAAGTCACATCTGGGGACAGACTTGGCACTCTGCCAAAAGTGTACACAAGATGTACCAGCGACCCAGCCGTTGGCTGAGGAAAAAACCCCTGTGACTGAAGACCCGAACCACCACTTCTTTGATGACAATATCTGCAAAGATATGACAACATTGTACGTGGATGGATCTTCATTCCTCCGCGACAAAATCTGTAGGGCAGGTGTTGGAGGGGTCCTCCTCCAAGACCAAGAACAGATTACCTTCAGCTACAAATTAGGCTCTCAGACTTCTCAGTACGCTGAGATTGCAGGAATCCTAATAGCTCTCCAGATGGTAGTAGCACGCTCCATCAAGACCCTAGTCATCTGCACTGACTCTAACTATGCTCGTTTGAGTTTCGCTTGTCACCTTGCTGTGTGGAAACAGAACGGTTTCCTAACAAGCGACAGAAAAGTGGTCAAACACAAAGAGCTTTTCATGGCATGTGATCACTTGGTGACATCACACGACTTACAGATCTACTGGAAGAAAGTTCCAGGACATTCTAGAGTCCCAGGCGATGACAAGCACTACAATGACATTGCGGATTCCTTAGCCAAAGAAGGAGCCGACGAAGGTCCTCTATGGTCCTTCGACTCCTCCTGGTTGATCAAGACTCTGTCAACACAACCTGCTGTTGAGGTTATGGCAGTCACACGTGCACAGGCCGCGGCCAGACCTGCTGACAACGCAGTCTCTGTACGGCCTGCACTGACTGACCCAGACATCATCCAACAGCAAAAGTCGGATCCTGCTATCAACTCCATGATACTGTACCTGACTGATCCAGACAAAAACACTCCGTCTAAAGACGAACTGGATTCCGATCCAGACCTTAAAGTCCTTTACCAGCTGCGCAAACAGCTAAAACTAATCAAGGGCATCCTAACTTTCGCTCATGGACCAACGTCCTCACCTGTGTTCGTGGTTCCCCATGACCAAAGGGGGGTGATGTTAGTTCATGCCCATGATCTCCCGTCCGCAGGACACAAAGGAGATAAAGCCACGCTGACGGCATTAAAACAAATTGCCTATTGGCCTGGAATGAAAAAGGATGTCAAGGACTACATTGAAGGGTGCGTGGTGTGTGGCCAGTTTCAGCCAACCAGACCACTTCACAGAGCACCACTGCAAAGCAGAGGCATTGCATTCCCATGGTCTGACCTCCAGATCGACTGGGTTGGACCACTCACTAAGAGCTCTAGAGGAAATAAATATTTTCTCACGGTAACCTGTGCATTTACCAAATGGGTAGAATGCCTACCAGCTCCTAACGACACAGCACAAACAACTGCTATGTTGTTAATGAATCATATATTCTCAAGGTTTGGACTTCCCCTTCGGGTGAACTCAGACCAAGGTACACACTTCACAGGTGAAGTGATGAAAGAACTGTGGAAGACGCTAGGCGTCAAGGCCAACTTTCATGTCGGCTACCACCCACAGGCTTCAGGCCAAGTCGAGAGAGCAAACAGAACTGTGGTGAGTATTTTGAAGAAATACGTGGCCGCAAATCACAAGGACTGGGATGTGAAACTCCCTCTGGTCCTCATGGCCATAAGAGCCACTCCACACACATCAACTGGCATCTCTCCCTTCGAGATGATGACCGGTCGACAAATGACTCTCCCTCTACACCTGTTGTACCAACCAGGTGACGCCGTCATGGCGACAGCCTACACTACACAACAATACATGAAAGATTTGAATGTACACCTCAGAAACACTTTTGCTTTCGCCCAGAAAAACCTGGAAAGGTCCGCTGAAGGACGCAAGGCGTACTATGACCAGAAGGCCTCTCACAATGAACTCCAAGTGGGAGACAGAGTCTGGTACTATACGTTCGCCCCAACAACCGGGAAAGGAGAGTCCGGGACCGGAACTCTCGCCCGCAAACTAATGCCCAGGTGGACTGGACCTCATCTGATAACAGATAAAGTGTCCTCAGTCGTCTACGAAATCAAAATCAGCAAAGGCCGTAAAGAGCCAATTGCTAAATGGGTACATCGAAATCAGATCAAACCTTACAAGGCGTTCAATGACTCCACAAAAGACAAAGATCTCACCAACTCACCGACTTCATGGGATAATAAGGTCGTACAAACACAAGTTAGTAAATAAACTAATCAGGTTTAAACTACCATATTTCCCACCCTATAAGTCGCATTGTCCAACTTGAACTTAGAAACGCTAAGTCTAAAACCCACAACAAAAAACTAACCTTAACAACCGTTTAAATCCACGAGATTTGATTTGACCTCGGTCATAAAGTTGAGACCTGTTTTGCTTGTGTGTTGCACTTTGGAATCTGACGACAAGAGTGGGTCGAAGCAGTGAAACGTTGTTTCCTTGTTGTTTAGTCATTACTGTTGTCATTAGTTGAGATACTGTTTGGTTCTGAACACTCCCAGCCAAAAAGGTTTTATATTAACATTGGTTAATGAATGATATGGATTTAACTATGCCAACATGCAGTTCATTTTGTTAAATCGCAATCGTTGAAGAGTCAATGTAGTTTAAAGCTACCCAAGGTACCATAAACTACACTGGTCTCACAATTTCTAAATTGAACCGATTCGATCGTTTCTATTCTAGATTATCTATTCATTTTGATGAGTCTCGCCATAGACTTAAAAATTTATTAGGAACACCAAATCCTACGTCGTTCGTCTAAAAGACAACAGACATTTAGATCAAACTATATTTCATTTTTCTACTTTAGTTTAACCTAAACTAATTAGTGAATGGAGGAATAGTTTGGAATTAGAGGCCTTCGTTACAGAAGCCCTCCAAAATTCTATAGGTATAGATCCCTATATCTAATTTACAGAATTGATCCACCCCTTAATTAGTAAGTGTAGCTGTTCTAAACCATGATAGCTTACATACCAGGTGCATATAGGTAAGGCTTAATGTAAAATCCCAATCATAAGCCCACCTTAAAAAACCACATAATTGCATGACACATAGAACCAGAGTGGCACTGACTGGAAACCAACCAGCCAACAACCTTCGATGTGGGGACCTGCAGCTCCAACGCTTGGTCTTCAACCTTCATCCAAGGGTCGCCTCCTCTGCGTCAATCGAGGGATCCCCTCTACATGCTGATTATGAAAACAATTGTTGCTGATGAAATCACCAACTCTAATCGTGGTGGAATTACTGCTGTGGGATTATCGCTGTGGATTATAAGACTTTGTTTTCCAAAGGATCACAGACTTTGTTTTCCAAGAGTTAACAGACTCAGTTTTCCAAGGGATTAAAAGCTTACCGCAATGGGATTACCTACGAACAGTATGGAAGTTCCGAAAACTTTATGGGATTATAATTTTTGATTTTTCTTTTCCACTTGCTGGATTACTTCAAGATCAGAGACAGTTCAAGGTTTCCTTTCGTGTTGGACCCCATCCCCAAGGACTGGCGATGGCTTCCAAAAGGGGGGAGATGTAGTGGACATGACCATGTTCACTTTATTACATCTGTGTACTTTTGAACTGTTCCAGAGATGATCTTTACTGACCTCTCAGTAAAGCAAGACATTTATCACAAAATCATTCCATTAGTTGTAATCAGAATATAGTCACCAAAAGAGACTATTTCTACCTTTGATTTTATTCTAATGTAATCAAAAGAATAACTTTTGTCATTTTCATGATATATGTTATATGCTGTTATTCTTTAAATGTGAAACATCAATGTGTCATTTCTGCAAGTGAAAAGGTGTCAAAGTTCAGCTAAAATGTCAAACTGACTTACACTGAAATTGTTTTTGTCGAGTTTCAGCTAAAACTCTCATCTAGCGTCTGAAAGTCTCTCACTCAGATACTTTTCCTAAACAATTTCCTTCTCTGTGCTGAATTTCACCTTGAATAGTGATAACGAGTGGACCAATGAAAAAGAGACAAGTTTCTCTCCTCTCTAAGTCTCTTTTTAAGTTCTAACTGTGCGGAAACGCTTCAGTCTTTGAATGGACAGAGAGTTTGAATGGACAGAGACCTGAAAGCTCTCTGCCTTGCAGCTGGTCAAGCTTGGTCAAGAGCCAAAGACTAACTTGTCAGCTAGAACTGATGGACGCCTCCATCCAGTTCCCCGAGCAAAAGCTCCAAAGTTCCTAATGAACTTTCTTTGAGAAACATCTCGTCTTGAAGTCGGCCAGAAGCTGCCACATGTTTCTGACGGCTGACGCGGATCCGAGGAGACGTTGGAAGTAAACGACCAGTTCAGACGTACGAGGGCCGGAAGGACTCTGTGCACCTGGGAGGCTGGTGATATCTTTATCAGACGCATCGTCAAAAGGTAAAGAGCTGTTTACAAACGTACCTGGGATTTAGCCGAAGTCGGATGGAAAGTGTCATCTCTGGTTACACTCGAGATAAATAACTTAATCTCTCCAACCTCTTATTCCTCCTTTTCCCTTTCCCTCTCAATCTTAAGCTGGAAACTATTTTAAGCTGAAGAGCCCCTCAGACTAAATATGTGTAACATCTAGTATTTATGTCTGTTGTGTTAAATCAAGTGTGTGATGTGTGTTAAATCGCAAGAAGGTGAAACCCTGCCAATCAAGTGTAATGATGTTGATTTAGTGATTTATTTTAAATAAATGGTAGTGTCTTCTGGCATACCAACTAAAGTCAACGTTTACTGTCACTTAATGGCTATGGTTCTTTATCCATCACAAAGATCACAGAAATATTGAATAAACTGAAAAAGAAGAGAATCCGTGAAATTACTATTCAATCTGAATAAGTAAATTAAGGTAAAAAGGAGGTCAGTATTAAACTGACCCCCCTCTAAACCCTTTACATGGTCGTGCACAAGCTTTGATCCAAGCAAGGCATTCAGTTTCACATATAGGGAAACGGTGAATTTTACTTCCACAAATACGGTCAGGGTACCTGACATCTCCTGTACAGATACCCCACTGATGGTGGAGGACCATTTTTCCAGCCCTGACGCAAAAAAATTCTGCACGTGTGCTAGCTAACACTGTAAAGTAGCATGTGTTTATTACTACTGTAGCGTTTGTTTGTGAGGAAGCCACGCACGTGTTAGCTGCGCTGTGATGTGGTATGGGCATTAGCCAATGAAACGCGGCCCTGTGGGCGGAGCTTGGTAAGGTCCATTTCAGCGAGAGCAAGGGGGAGCAGAGCCATATATGGCTCTGAGGGGGAGGGACCAGAATGCTTTCCCTGTTGAACATTTTTCTAAGTGCTGTGTTCTACAGAAACTGCAGAGTGCACCTTTAAGATCAAACAACTCCCAAAACAGTCTCTCTGCTACGTTTGTATCATTAAAAGGACAGCACAACAATTTTCTCATGTGTCTTACTCTGTTCTATTATTTTAAAGCTTGGCTCTGTTTCAGCATCTCACTCATTATGAATTAAACTGAATGTAGGCATTAATAAACTGAAAGATGTATGTTTGGAATACACATGGAGAATGCATTAAAATGTAAAAGCCCATGATTAATTGCATTCCTTTGCTATATTGATATTAGGATAACATTTTTTTAAATATACTGTATTGTGCAACAATTATTGTTAAGATTTATATACAATATCTACAGTAGACAAAAGCTGAGTAAAAACCAACAGCAGAGCTGGCCTTGGGTTTGAAACAGTGTTTCTAAACTGAATGTTTACCGGAGAGTGTTTGGACACCCAGTGTCTCAGTACGTTCAAGACTCTGTTGGTCGCTGCTCTTCTGATCACAAACTCTTTGTCTCCATTTCTCTGATCTGTTGGAAAACCTGCAGGCAACAAAGGGTCAAATGTTTGGCATAAAGCAAAACAAAATTAGAGCAAACACACACATTTGAAATCAACGTGTAAGTTTTGCAGCTTGGTTAAAAAGAACTCCAAGTGAAGCTTTGGTGTAGCTGGTTTTGGATCCTGGGTACGTGTGCGTACCTGTGCTGGCAAGGGACATCCTTCGATACTTTTCCTTGGTTGGTGTTCCCTCGTTGGCTCCAGCTGTGGCGATGGCAAAGGCGGAGGCAGCAGATAGGGCGCTGCGGTTGTTGTCGAGCTCTCGACACGAGGACATGACCATGCCGTTGTTGTAAGAAAACAAAGAAAACTCTACAGGGAAGAGAACATTTATCAAAGCTGGATCATTTTCTGCACGACTCAAAGTTTCACTTGCAAACCTCACACTCAGACTACCTGTATTGTCGTTTAGACCATTACAAGATAAGAACAAAAACAGTTGTATACTCTCTTTAATAAAAATGCATTCAACCCTTTAACTAAATGCATTTCTTAGGTTTAACTGAATGTGCACAGACTGCAGAGTGAACCTGCTTTCTAACACAAGCCTCCACTAGGGAGCACTAGAGACCAACACATCCGTTTCCCTCCAGACTCCTCTTCAAGGCTTTGATATTTAAGATGGTTGCAGCTAAATATAGCCACCGAATATCAGCATAACAGTGAAATCAACAGATTCACCGCTCTCTGCTGTCTCTGAATCCTGGGAACACGGATCGCAAGCAGATACAAACGTGTCATCCTGATCAACGGTTCCGCGCAATCTGCATGTCACTGTGCAGCTTTTGCCATGAAAGTCATTTTCATGCAAAGATGTAGAAGGTGAAAATAATCTGGGCTCCAGTGAAACAGCCTCATTACTGGAGGCGGCAGGGAAAACACGCTCTTGATGTAGTTGCTATGACACAAGTTTTCTTAACACCTACTGTAGCCAAGCTTTGGTTTCCCCCACAAGCTCATAAACATGGACACATAGATATATAAAGCTTCTGCTGTTGCACAGTGGCTGTATTTTCCTTTGGATAACATACACATCACAACCATTAGCTAATTAAGAGGCTTGGTTTTCTGAAAGAAGATCATTTCCAACCTAACGTTATGCTTTAGTGAGAAATGACAGTTTGTAGGTGAACTTGAATTGTACTGAGAGCTCTCTGCAGGGAGCCTTGGATACAGGTGGCACGTCAGTGTGCAGCCTACATGCGTGGTTATCAAACACTTGACTCCCGATTATATCACCCTTCACATTTAGGACAGCATGTACCTGAGGAGTTTTTGCATTTGACGTTTTTTGGCGTGGTGGGAGATTTCGTCGGAGACGACTCTGCATCGCAGTCATCGCTCTGATTTTGATCGTTGTCGCTTTCTTCTCGCACTGAGAGATCTGCATCAGGAAAGCTGGGTCACTCAAGACATTTTTTAATCACAGCAAATAGACGTTTGCCTTGGATTGTTGATCTACCTTGTTTGCACATGGATGCATCCTCCACCTTGTCTTTTTTGTCCACACCCTCATCGGAGATCTTGCTCGCGCTAGGGCTGGACACGTAGAGCTTGTTGATGTCCAATGTGGTCTTGCTGAATGGGGACATTGAGGAGTACATGCTTGCATAGCCATTTGAGGAGCAGCTGAGGGCAGCCAGGTCAAGAGCTTTGCCCCCAGTGATGATGGGGATGTTGAGGGAGAGCTTGCGACGCCGGTTGGGGGACGAGTTCTTGGCAATCGCCAGAGGAGGAGGGGAGGAAAACTTTCTGCTGGCCCTTGGAGAGCTGGGAGTCTCCCCATATAGGAGTTTACTGTTTTGACTGCTGGCAAAGAACAGCTCCAGGGACCTGCAGCAAGTGAATCATACACATGTGAGGTTAGCACAAAGAAAGATGTTACTTTGATATTTCAAAAATACATATAACATTTTAAGAAAAAGCTTAGCTGAACAAACAACACCTCCTGAATAATTCATGCAACACATGAAATCAGTGCTGTTGTTCCCTGCAGCGGTGTCTCGACGTTTTAGAGCAGGATACAGACTGCAGCGTTTTGGTAAACCTCTCCCACTCCCTGCCACCCTCCTGCCGACCTCACGGGTTCCCATAAATAGCGCAGCGAGTGATAGTGCGCATGGCCACTGCTGACACAAGCAGCCAAGTGTAGGTGTCTCGCAGTGACATTACAAGCGCCGTGGGAAAGCATACTGCAGGGCGTGGACACAGGGAGCTCTCCCTGATCTGATCCCCATCGCTGGGTTCTCACTTTGGGCCTGTGGTGCAGTGAGTTAGCCCACAATGCAACACTCTGTCTATATTTCACACTATGGATCTTCTGCAAACAAGGAGAACAGGAAAGGAGGGGAGGGTGGGGTCCTGCAGCACTGAGGTTGGTTGCCATAGAGCAATGCATCTCAGTTTAGATACTTCAAACTAAAACAGAAGGAACTGAACTCAGTTAATGCCATCAACCAGTGAAAATATAAATAAATTAGCACACATGCACGGACACACAGTGACACTAAACACAGAACAGAACAAGCGTTATTATATATTATCTGATGCTTCCTTGTGTTTATATTTATTTAAAAAATCATTTAAAACACATAAAGCTTTAAATTAACATGAATTTAAGGCATTCATATTTATGAAGTTTGACCTTAAAGTTCTTGATTTTGTTATTTGACCTTTACTTTTAGTTTTTAGGTTCAGAAGAGATGTGCATTGCTCAATGCAACAATTTAATATATGACTTGAATGCATAGTCCAGATCCTTTGAAGTAGGGCTCTGTGACATTATATAAGCAACTAATATCTCACCTGTTGTGGATAGGTCTCTGGAAGACCTCAGTTTGGAGAAATCTAGTTTAATTATTTTTCATTCAACCTTTATTTAGGCAGGTTAATCCCATTGAGCCTCGAGGACTCATTTACAAGAGAGACCTGGAGCAGACCGGTGAGCTAACAGCACTGTGCATCATGGAACATTTCCTGCACTATATTCATATTTCTGCAGGGACAACTGTGATGTAAAACTGAAAACAACTCTGAAGTTTATAATCTAATGTTCAGATGAAATCACTGTAAACTTTGTTGTTTGAAGTTGCTTGAACATGGCAGAAATCCACTTTGGCCTTAAATCTGGATAAATACTCTTTTTCCTTCTTTTGGCATCCCTTCTTTTAGGGGTCGCCACAGCCAAGTCGCATGAAGACTTGGCTGTGACGCTACCACAGCCCTCTGTGTGGAGCAGAGAGCTGCCATCAAGAACACCCAGCAGAGCAGATGGTGGGGGTAAGGGCTCAAGGGCCCAGAGTGGGGCAAATGAGGGTGGAGGCAGGTATGGGTGCTTCACCTATCCCACCCACATTTTTGATGTTGTTGTTGCAGGGAGTTGAACCAACGATCTTCCGATCACAGGCCCACCTTCTTTAACCTGTGTGCCACCACTCACCAAATAAATGAACAAATACAGATAGTCCTTGACTTACGACGGTCTCCAGTTACGACGTTTCGCGGTTACGACGCACCTCCCATTAAAATGTTTTTATTTTGAAATGCCGAGTTACGCAGTTTCCGGTTTCCGGTTTTACTAGCTGCGGAGGCTACAGCTGCCCTGTACTCTCTAAAAAAGCTAAGTCTGGTCCTCTGGACATTCAAAAAACAAAACTGTACATAGTAAAACTTACTGTTACTGTGTGTACTGTGAACGCGGTTTTACGTCGTAAACGCAATACAGAATACGGCGGAGGGGCAGAGGAACGGCTTCTCCAGCATACCAGTAGGTTATTAACTCTTTTTTCCCTTCATTATGGCTCCTAAACGTATGTGTTTTGATAATTATGCAGGGTACTGTGTTAGGATAGGCTAAGTGCTTGGTAAAATACAGTACTGTACGTATAAGGGACAACTGTGATGTAAAACTGAAAACAACTCTGAAGTTTATAATATAATGTTCACATGAAATCACTGTAAACTTTTTTTTTTTTTTCACTATATTAGGGCTTAGTGTATTACTAGTTGATGTTTTTCTTAGTTAATCCTAGATGTTATTACTGTTTTTCTCTTGCATTTGTTGTTGGATGTAACTGGGACCCCGTGTACATAATCTCGTTTTCATCACATGTACCACATGCGGTGCAAATGACAATAAAGACTCTCTGACTCTGACTCTGATAAGGTGAAGTATTTACGTATGTTCCGACTTACGTCGAAATTCGGGTTACGACGCAGCGCAGGAACGGAACTCTGTCGTAAGTCGGGGACTACCTGTACTCTTTAAGAAAAATCTTTCGCTGACGTTAGCACAACAAAAATGACATCAGATGGTTAATCTTGGAGCTCTGAGAGTCTGTTCTCGACACAAGTTCTGGGCAGAACGTGTTCTCTCAGAGGTCAACTGCAATGATGTCATTTCTCTTTAACCGCTCTGCAGAGGATCATTGGTCGAGGTGGGTAGAGAATCCATCCCTCCGTTATCTTTTACCCGCTTCTTCCTTTTTGGGTCGCGGCGCCACTGGTGTCCAACCATCACTAAACATCACTGGCGGGTGACACCCTGGACAGGTCTCCTGTCCATCACAAGGACACATAGAGACAAACGAGACAAACAACCATTCACTCTCTCACTCACACTTAGGGACAATTTAGAGTCACCAATCAGTCCAACATGCATGTTTTTGGTCTGTGGGAGGAAACCGGAGTACGGTACCCGGAGAAAACTGAAAGTTATGCACCATAACTCATGTTCCCTGAAGGAAGGGAACGAGGTGCAACATACTTGCTATGGGAATTGCGCCCCCGCGCGATTACCTGAAGGAATACATTCACGCCTTTTACGGCAGGGGGCGTCACCCCCGCCAGAGGTACCGCCCTTTAGGTACTTAGGCGACTGACGCCCCTCCAACTGTCTCCAAAATTGCACTTCACCGAGCTTTCAGCATTGAAAAGGGCCAGCTATGTTGCACCTCGTTCCCTTCCTTCAGGGAACATGAGTTATGGTGCATAACTTTCAGTTCCCTTTCAGTTCGGTCTCTCGGTGCAACATACTTGCTATGGGAACGTAATTCATTCACGCCCTTGAAATGCTCAGTGAAATGCCTGTTAGTGTGAACGTCTGCCCTTGACCAGAAGGCATCTCAAAGCTACTTTCTATTGTGTATTAGAAAGAACAGCCTGAGTGACATCACACGCAGTAACATCCAAACTGTAGTACTTTGCAAAAGTGTTTAAAGAGCTCCAGTTCGCAGCAGCACAAATGTCTGCAACTGACACGCCCTTGAACAATGACCAGGAAGTGGCCAAGCCCCTGGTTGAGTGAGCATGGACTCCAGGGGGCACTTGTTGACCTTTGCTACCGTATGCCCTTTTAATGGCCTCCGTCACCCAATGTGAGAGGCGCTGTCTTGATAGGGCCTTTCCTGTAGCAGGTGCGGCAAAGCATACGAACAGTTGGTTTGTTTTTCTCCATTCGGCTGTTCTCTGCATGTAGATGCGTAAAGCCCTCACTGGGCAGAGAGCCTGTAGCCTTTCCTGTTCCTGAGTGAGGACAGGATCAGGCGGAAAGTAGGAGAGATCAAAGTCTAGACTCCTATGGTTCAGAGTCAAAACCTTGGGAGTCAAAGTCAGTCAAAGTCAACTTTATTGTCAGAACTGCAATATGTACAGGACATACACAGGATTGAAATTGCGTTTCTCTCAGTCCCTCGGTGCAACAGTAACCATCTAAACACTAAAACATTTAATAAACATAAGCATAAAATAGTAAAAGTGTAACACTGTCCTGAGTTTTTTCATAGTAGTATAAAAGTATGAAAATTTACACCAACACTGAAACACCAAACACCCCTAAAACACCAAACACCCAATGAACATAAGCATAAAATGAAATAATAAAAGTGTAATACTGTCCTGAGTTTTTTCATAGTAGTATAAAAAGTATAAAAAGTATATCTATATCAGGTGCTGAGGCACCCAGCTAGGGCTTATTGAGTAGGCTGGCACCCCATGAGTGTATGCGGGATTAGGCCTTAGTGTGACCTTTGACCCGTCAGGAGCGAATCTGGTACACATTGGATGTACAGACAATGCATGGAGGTCACCCACGCGTTTCGCCGAGCAAAGAGCCAGGAGAAGAGCAGTTTTATAAGATAGAAGATCTATCTTAATCTCGCTCAGAGGCTCGAATGGCGGGTCGCAAAGAGCCCCCAAGACCAGGCCAAGATCCCAACCAGGGGTCAAGGTCCTGCTGGGTGGCTTAGTTCGAAGCACACCTTTCATATATCTCATTATGATTGGATGTGCTCCAGGAGTCCTGTGTCCCCAGCCCTCGTGACAGGCAGAGATAGCTGCAAGGAACACCTTAATCGTTGAATAAGAACGACCCTTTTCCAGTAAATCCTGAAGGAATGTTAGTAGTTGAGCCAGGTCGCAAGCATAAGAAATTATATTTCTTTCTGAGCACCAGGCTTCGAAGATGCGCCACTTTTGTGCGTATAGGGACTGTGTTGACCCGGCACGGGCATTTTGTATGGTTTTTACCACATTCTCAGGCAGGCCCGAAGCCATCAGCCTGTCCTTCTCAGCTAACAGGCTGGAATTAATTCCAGATCCTGGCCTAGGCAGCTGGACTGCGACTTCCTGTGTGAGTCTTTGAGGGTCAACCAAGTTGGGGAGTGGGCCTCCACGTTGATGTGTTAACAGACTTCCCTGATCGAGTCTCCTCGAAGACAGATGAAGTCCATTAATTTTATTAGATTGAGTCTGGACAGGAAAACTGCTGTTTCCCTCCAAGATAGGATTTATTGAATTGAGGGGCTGCTGCTTCTGTAAACGAGCAGACCTCCTGAGTCCAAATGTAGTCCCACCCAGTGGGGTACTGGTGTGTGGGGACAAGTTTTGTGCAGCTTTGTGAGGAAAAACACGTGCTGCTTTTCCAGCGCTCGAGCGTTGTGTGTCCTTCATGAATAATAAAGGAGCAGCAGCAACGTGTGAACATGGGGATGATCCTTTGTGGCCGGCAGACACAGGATAATTTGTTGATAATGAGCCCAGTTTCCTTTCAAAGTCATGAGGAAAATTCTGGTTCGACTCTGATTCTTTTCCACACACTGCAGCAACGTGATCACAGCCACTACTTTGAGGGTGTGAAAATTGTGTCTGCCTTGGGGCCTCCGACGTGCTCTCCTGTGGTGCGAACCTGTCACGTGTTTGTCTGGTTAGTGTATTAGCCGGCCCCTTGCTCATAATGGAGCGGGGGCTGGGACACTTGCCCTTTCCCACCTGTCTCCGCGAAAGGTGTAGGGTCTGTTCACAGATGCCTCTGGGTCTGTCTACTGGAGACAGGTCCTGAGGCACCCAGCTGGGGCTTATTGAGTAGGCTGGCACCCCATGAGCCGTGAGGGAGGGGGATGTGCCCCCCCCCCCTTTATGACGGCAGACAGACCAGAGAGGCCCGTACTGTTGACATTATTTGTGTTGGTGTGTTGTGTTTTGTTGTTTTTTGAACGTCAATAAAACAGGGATGTGCTGTTTTATGAACTTTATTCGTGCTTACGTGCAACGACATACATGATTTGATGTCACTCACAGCAGGGAGAACATGGTTTGTGCATGCAACAGAGTTATCAGCCATTTGTACATTGCTACAAATAAAGTCTGAACAAGATGCGAACACTCCCGTTACCGCGTGGGCGGGAGGCCGTCTGAAATGTAAACGTGGGCCTGGTTCATCAGGCACGTTTTTGGCGAGTGTCCCGGCTCGCCGAGGAGGCCCTATGCCTGCTCGCTTGGCGTGGGACAAACCTGTTTTTGTTCCATGCGTGCTCGGAGCGAGATTGGCTCGGCGGGGGTCTTTGCCGAGGTTCCTCCTCGTATGCTATCCGCTTCTGCGGTGGCGCACGCGTCGTCGAGCGGTGCCGCGGCTGTGCAGGTCTGCCGCCAGCAGGTTCTCTGGGGGGGGCGAAACTCCGACGGGGAATGCCCACCCTGAGAGCTTCAGCCTGCCTGCGCCTTTGGTCCAGCTTGGTTTGGATTCGCTCCAAAGTCTGGCCAAAAAGTCCTTCCGCTTCGAGTGGTGGAGAAAAGGCACCTTTTGTCCCTCCGGTAAATCCATCAGCGTCATCCACAGGTGGCGGATCCCAATGACCACTTCCGCCATACCTCTGCCCTGAGCCACGGCAGCTGACCCCATCATGCGGAGGACAAAGTCTGTTGCTCTGCGAGCTTCGTCCAGTAATTCAGCAGCAGCTTGCTTATCCGAGGTTTCCTGCAGTTGTTGGAGTTTTTCTACGAGATAAGCCTGCATCATCGCAGACACGTTCATGGCGCGCACCGCGAGTCCTTGAGCTCTGTAGCACTTCTCGAGAAGCGACGCTAAGGCTCTGCAAGCTTTGCTGGGGAGAGTCGGTTTTGTTCCTGATGACTTGGGAGCCAAGTGGGATGCCAGCGTGTCCTCGATCTAAGGCGCATTGGCTAAACCCACCTGATCCATGCCTTCCACGTCGAGGAATTGAGAGAGAGGAAGGAGCATAGGCGCACGTGGTTGAGGCCAGGTGCGGGTCAGTTCCGTGAGGAAGTCGGGAAGACGGGCATCCTTTGCCTTGTTGCAGCCTGCTGTTTAGAATAAAAATAGTTCCCCGCCAGCCTCGTGACCTGTTGGCGAGGTGGGGGTTCCGGCCAGGGGATGTTCAACGCGTCCGCTACTCTGTGGCACAGGCCGAACAGGGCCGGGATGGAGAAGTCCGTTTCAGGGAGCGCAGGTATCGGGGTCCTGGGGAGGTCCTTTCCCGGATCCTCAATTTCTAGTTCTGGTTCCTCCGCTGAAAATTCGCCCGAGGCTGAGATGGAGATCTCGTCTTCATTCATCATGCCCCTGGTGTCGAATTCGACTGTTAGGTCCACCATGGGAGCAAGCGGGTCAGGGCTGTCGCCCCATTCGACGCGCGTGCTGTCGTGTAGAGCCATGTGTTCGAGCTCTGGTGTCGGAGTGAGGGTCTCCGTGGTGTCCGGGTCCAGTGGACCAGCTGAGCTTCCCATGGCCTTGGCCACGAGGTCCACCCGTTGCACCGCGTCCAGCATCTGGCTGCAGTGTGGGCAAGAGTCGGCGCGTCCAGAGCTTGTCTTGCATGAAATATACCCAGGCAGACTGGACAGGCCTCGTGGGTGTCCGTCGCTGCGAGAGCAAATCCACAGCCACTGGGACAGGCGCGCGAGGTTGGGCTCGCCGTCCCGCTGGGTTTCCTTTGAAGTTTTGTCTTTCGCTTTGCCTTCTCCGGAGGCATGTCCGAGACAAGGCGAGCGAAACCTTCCAGAATCCTTTTTCTTCGTTGTTCAGGTGTCTCCTCCGTTGTGTCGCTTTCGCTGGCTAGCCCGCTAGTATGTTAGCCGGGGTAGCAGTTGTGGCATAGTTGCACAACTGGAAGCACAAATCTAAATACTTTTATGTATAATTTATGTTGATGTAACAATTTTTTAAATTGCATTTGCAAGAACTGTGGTACAGTTTGGTAACTCTAAATTGTCCCTAGGTGTAAGTGAGAGAGTGAGTGGTTGTTTGTCTCATTTGTCTCTATGTGTCCCTGTGATGGACTTGCGACCTGTCCAGGGTTTACCCAGCCCATCGCACAGTGATTACTGGACATGGGTACCAGCGACCCCGTGACCCAAAATGGAAGAAGCGCGTAAAAGACAATGGATGTATGTATGTAGTACAGTTTTTGAGACTGAAGCAGTTTTAGGACGGCAGCTATCAACATTGGTCTTGTTCCCACTTGGAGCTGTTAGCTCATCAATTTAGTAAGAATTAAGCTCAGTTTCTCAGAACTGAGGTTGAGTATCAAGTCAACTACAGAAGGTGTGATTTTATTTGTTCATATTATTTCCGCTTCTGTTTGAAAGTTGTACAAGACTTTACATCGGCTTTATCTGTCAGTTTTCTGAAATAGTCTCTTGATCTATATAACTAATCAGCTTTACGTTAAAAATATATCAAACATCACTGAAAAGAGTTATAGAGATGAACAAAAATATATTTGTTTGTCTGTTGAATGTGCTGTCAGCAACTTTGCCCCCTTCAAGTCTGTCCAGAGGCAGAGCGACTCACCGAGCAGGGATGGCACTGATGGGCTTCTTGTAGATGGTGATGAGTTTATCTAACACCACGTCAGCTGTGGTGAACACACGATAGGAGTGGAGGAAGGTGTTGAGGAAGTCGATGGAGAGGAAACGGAGATCGGTCAGTCTCTCCAGCAGGCGCTCAACACTGGCGTAACGAATCTGCAGCACTTTGCAGGAGTTCATCATCTTGCTGAAGCGAATGTCCACATCATCGCAATACAGAGTTGAATCTGATCTGTTGACACGAAACACAAAAATTAAGAGGAAAAGTAGTCTGGAAGCAGAAGATGCACACCGTTACACGGAAATACATTTCTCACTTGATCATCTGTGGCACTGTGACCTTGGAGTTGTTCTCAAAGGCGTTCATCATGAGGCCGTTGCAGCGGATGTTGTCTATGCACTGCAGGACACAGGCGGTGCAGAAAGGGACAAGATGGAGGAAATGTTAGTGAGTTCTGTGATGTGAAGGCTTTTGGCCGACGTCCTCGGCCTGTCGTTTGGCTGCTGGAGATTGTGATGTGTGTTGACGTGCCTGGCTGATGTCACTGGTCCATGCAGACTTCTCCTGCCTGGAGGAGGCCACCAGGATGACGGTGAATGACTGGCTGTCCTTTGGCTCCACGACGATCTTGAAATCCAGGTGCTCCATGTCCTGGCCGCTCTTGTCTGATTTTGCTTTGAGGTGAGCACAAAGAGGATTTTCTTTACAGCTTCAATCGCTCATGTAATATACATTGTAAAGGACGGTGTTGATTTAAAATGGAGAAAAGGAACAAAATGTTGCTGAAAAACAGCCATTACTAAAATCATGTGACATCTTTAAATAGATTTTCTACAAAGCTTGAGCTGTGGTTGTGATATCTTTGTCTCTTTGTCAGAAAGATTACACTAAATTACAAGAGCAAAATTTGGGAACTTTGGTGAAATTGAAGAGCAAGGACAAAAGACAAATTCATTAAATTTTGCTTCAAATCTGGATAATGGTTTAAAAATTATCCTAGCACACCATTTTACATGGTAATTTATTTTTGCTGCAGCCTGACTATTAATTGTACAAAACTAATAAACTAAAACACACCGTAACAACAGAATACTGTTACATAAAGCATCAAACGTGGTGTGTATAATTCAAATGTTGCATTATATGCCATGCATGACTGCAATGCATGTTGCAAACACTTACATTCGTCATCTGTTCCCTCGGGGTCCTCCATCAATGTGCAGTCTATTAGCGAGACAACTCCATTCTAAAAATAGCATTCAATGCAGATTCAGTTTTTTTTTTTTACATCAGCCACATTTGACCAAACATGCTTGGACACATGACATAACAGGCACTAATGCAACATATTTTATTAGCTGAGTAAAAAAACTAGAAATTTTAGATTAATGACTTTAGGCTTGTAAAATTGTGTATGACTGTAAAAAAAACACTTAGTTTCATAATGTACTCAGATGAAACTTGCAATATAACATAGTTCAGATCTCTTGACGTGGGACTCGGTGGAAATATGTCACCTACAAGTTGTACATATCTCATTGAACAAACTTAGGAGAAATGGTGGTTAGAAATGGCAGGGCTGATGAGCTGATGGCTCGTCAGAGCAGGGCAGAGACCAGTGTGGATTTTATTTATCCTAAAACAACTTCAATCTCAAAAGTTTTACAGCAGTTTATGCAGTTGCCATTTTCTAATCCAAAACCATTTGTTTTGCAGTACACAGTATTTCAGACAGAAATATTTATTTATTTTTTCACCAAAACTGCTACAGCTAACCGCTGCTGCTATTTGCAACTTGTTTTTGAAATAACTAGCTATCCAAATGGGTGAAATGCTCAGGATCAAGGCATATTTCTCAAAATGAGGCTGTGCAAAGAGTTATCTACAACAAGTAAGATAATAATTGTTAACATTTTTACAGAAATGACAAAAGGGTGACAAAAAAGGAAGGGTTTACTAAAGAGTGGTGAGCGCAGCCATGTTGTATGGTCTGGAGCAGGGCCGGCCCAAGGCATAAGCAAACTAAGCAGCTGCTTGGGGCCCCGGGGCAAGGGGGCCCCCTAAGTGGAAGCACGGGTTTTAGGAAGTTTGTGAAGCACATTACAAGGAATAAGTAACATAAACAGGTCAAATGTGTGAGTAAAGGTTATTTAAGGTTTTAAGCTCAGCTTTTATAAATTGCATACATTTACATAGTTTTAATAACTAATTATTCAACTTTAAATTTATTCTTTAACCATTTTACGTGGTTTCAAGTAATTGTTCATTACATTATTTATTTCCTTGTTATTTTATTTTGTCTGTTTTTGCACAATATTATTTTTTTTATGCATCTAACTCATCTGTTTGTTGTTGATCTTGCACTACAAATTATTTTGAACATTACTGTTGCG
Organism: Garcialebias charrua; assembly: GCA_038048925.1. Lineage (NCBI taxonomy): Eukaryota > Metazoa > Chordata > Actinopteri > Cyprinodontiformes > Rivulidae > Garcialebias > Garcialebias charrua. The sequence continues at coordinate 18,707 of JBBPBX010002505.1, forward strand.
ATTCTTTGGAACCACAGATAATGAACCAGATGACACTTTTGCTGTAAACATTGCATACTGGTGATTTTTTTTTCTTTTGTTACTTTAAGTGTCCCATGATTTATACATTTAGTATGATGTAAACTGGGCCGTCAGAGTTGCAGTGAGTTTATGTTAGGTGGGTGAATGATCCGATCATCTGACTGTTCATTGCAGTAATCCACATTATTAGCAGAAATAGAGGGCCCCAAATTAAATTCCGCTTAGGGCCCCATGGAGGCTTGGGCCGGCCCTGGTCTGGAGACAGGAGGAAGAACTAGAAGTAGTAGAGCTGAAGATGTTGAGGTTCTCCTTAGGAGTAACAAGGATGGATAAGATTAGGAATGAGATCATCAGAGGTACAGCACATGTTGAACAACTGGGAGATAAAGTTAGAGAGACCAGACTGAGATGATTTGGACATGTCCAGAGGAGGGACAGTGGGTATATTGGTAGAAGGATGTTAGAAATGCAGCTGCCAGGAAAAAGACAAAGAGGGAGATCAAAGAGGAGACATATGGATGCAGTTAGAGAGGAGAGCATGGAGGTAGTTGGAGTGAGGACAGAGTGAGATGGAGGAGGATGACTCGCTGTGGAGACCACTGAAGAGGGAAAAGCCGAAAGAAGAATATCCTTGTTATAGAAGTTCACTTCAAGAGCTCTGAACTGCTCCATAGAAATCTGGTAAATAGAAAATCCCAAACTTAAAACCATTGCTTTGTAAAGCTAAATAATACTGAATTAGTAGCTTTTCTGACATGTTTGGGACCGGCACAAGCACAGATCTAATATTTACCTCTTTAGATTTAAGCCATGTAGAGCCTAAACTACGGTAATGAAGTTCTCAAACATGTACATAGGATAAGTGCTGCTGATAAACGTCACAACTCTGAGTCTTTTGTCTGCTGTCAGGTGTAACGTTCACGTCAGCTCAGTCTTATGGGGCTGCAAGTCTGACGTTGAAAAGGAGGAGCAGCAGAGGTCTCTCTTGTAAATGAGTCCTCGAGGCTCAATGGGATTAACCTGCCTAAATAAAGGTTGAATGAATGAAAGCTACAGTGCCAGCACAGCAGCTTCAGGCTCACCTTGGTGAGATGAAGCTTTCCACCAGAACCCCTGGTGCAGATGATTAAATGCTTAGAGAAGAGGAAACACTGCCTCTCCCCTTCCTTCTTTAAAGACAGAGAACCCAGTCGCCCACGGGTGATTTTGCCCTTCTCGCTCATTGGCACCTGAATCAGAGACCCTGCATGCAGAAAACAAAACTGTGATTACAAATAATAATAAGAGAGAAAGAAATGCACATAAAGGGCTACAAGAAAACAGGCTACTGTACAAAAGAAGGCATTACAGAGAAATCTAAAGACACAGTGCACGAGACAGTGAGGATTAAATAAGCACTGTTTGCCCGTTGAGGACATCTGACATCTACAGTTCCAGATTCATCATCAGTTTGCCTCAGAACAGCCAGATTGCGTTTGTAAATTAAAGACTGTCCTTGTGAGTGGTGTGTGCCCTCCCCCAGACAGTGCCAACCCCCACCCCGACCCATAATATCCCAGTTACAGCCTGAGAGATCATGCTGTCAGGGTTGAAATGCAAATCCCTTCCTGTTGTGTTGGGCACTTGGAGGTGCAGGATACCTTGTCTTACAAACGTCTGGCTGGTGTCAAGGAGCACTTCACAGCCCTCAATGATCATGCGCTCTATCGCCAGGTTCTTCCTGATGTTTTCGGTCTCGCTGACCTCATCATGCATTATTCTGAAAAAAGGACACAAGTCATCATTCTTTACTTGGTAGCTTAAAACTCAGAAACAAGAAAACCTTTGATCGCTCCCCATTGTGTTTTAAGTTATGTACATACTGACTTTTTTATTATATAAATTATTATTATTTAAAAACAAACAACCTAGTGGTGCCTGTTTTAAATAGATGCAATACAACACAATATGATTCAACACGGGGAGTATATGATGCAACACAATGTAACGTAATATGGTACAGTATGATACAAGCTGCTGCTCAGAAGTATCAACATAAAACAAAGTATTAAATTAAAAAGTTCATGCCTGCCAATATTTCCTGATGGCATTGAAAGACACCTGAGAGGTCCTAGGAGGGTGAGTTTCAGGGGCATGCACCTTCAATACAGTTCAACTCAGTTTATTTATAGTGCCAAGTCACAACAGGAGTCATATCAGTGCATTGAACAGAAATATTCATATGTAGCCTTGGATAATTTAGAAAATTTTGCTCAAATACATTTTCCAGCTACAGTATTTGAAATGCATTTTACTGTTAGGATTAATTAAAACAACATAAAACCTGTGTATTACATATTTATTCAGCTTTGGAACACCAACTTACAACTACAGTATAGTCTTTAAATTGAACTTTATCTGAAATCATAATTTAATAATTTTGATGTTTTTTGTATTTATTTTTATTTCTTTATTTTTTAATAACAGCACTTGCATTTTGTGGACAATTTTTAATGATTAAGCACATTATAAACAAACTATATGCATGCACACTGCTGGTTTACATGATTTTTCCAGTTTAAAAAGATGCTCAAAAATGTGAACTTTTACAGTTCTCTGGTGTATATAAATAATTTTAAATTAAAAAACATATGTGAAGTATAAATCTAAATGTACTTTTAATTCAGTTGAACCCACAGCTCCTTCTGTGAGTGACTTTACTGGTCAGTGTCTCTCGTTCCAGCAGCTTTCAGACGGCTGAGAATTGGCATGTAAGCCAATTGTCAGTTGTGGGATATTTGGGTGTCCTGCCTTCTTTTGTGTGGGTTGTGGGTGAAATTCCAGGACTGTCTCGCCCAGATTGCGACAGTTATGCAATATGTTGTAACGCAATGTGATACAAGTACACTATGGTCAATGTTAATAAGTAAAATAACATACATTTTACTGTATACTTTACTATTGATGCTTAGTGGGCCTAAATAAATAATAAAATAAAACTGATATGGTGTGCACCTTTTTAAAAATAAAAACAATATGCTTCCAACTTTCAAAACAAGAGCACGTCCTTAACTATTTGTGCATCATGCAAAGTGACGTGCTGATCTGAGATGACTGGTTGTGTGAAGAATACCTTGAAAGCTCCTCCAGCTTCGACTTGGCGTAGTCCAGGCTGTTTCTCTCTATGTGTTCATGGGGTGTGTGGGCCAGAAGCTCATGGAGGGTGAGAATGTATCGAGGAATCTACAAACAGAAAAGAAAGCAAAAGACCAGAGGTACCCCACATTTAATTCACAAAATACACACAACAACAAAGGGAGAAATATAACATTATATCTTATGAAAGCAACAGCTAGACATCTTGAAATTGGCGGATTTTACAGCCATTAAAGATATAGGAATATGTCAAATGACTGAAGATATGTTTGGGCTGGTTCTGCTGGTAATGACACTTTATGATATGTTTTACAAATAGTTACTGGGGCACATTCATCCGAGAACAAACCAGGAAGCATTTAGGAATTTTCTGCCAGGAGTAATAAATAAACTCATTCAATTTGATTGAACTTTCTTGTCTTTGCACTATTCTACTTTGTTTTTTCCCTCCTGTGATTATTTTATTGTTTTAACAGTGCATTTTTTAAAGACAAGAAGGAACTTGTAGGGCTGGTTGAAAACATGCCGTAACATCGAACAGATTTGTTCAATGTTGTACACCTATAACACATCACAACTGTTGATTTTCCCCAATTTATATTTAAAGCCCCAAATCAAGAAAGTTTAGACTCAGGTTCATAACTCAGCACCCAAGCAGATGAATCCTATGTGGTTGTGCAATAATTAAATGACCGAATAGATGCAAAGTAAGTAAATGCGCGCCCCATTTAGTGAAACGTGTGTCTCCGGGTTAATCCTCAGATTTTTTGATTGATAGGCCATTTTCAGAACCTTCTTTTTAAATTCACTTGCTGATGAAAGGTGTAACTGATCAATTTTTAGTCAGCCACATTCAAATAGAAAACACAAATGGCTATAACAGGTAACTCTACAAATAATGAGCTAAAATCTGCATGGTAGCAGCTAAAAGGGATTCAAAACACTAAATCTCTGGCAGGATGGCAGGCCATTTATTTAAGGATTGTTGGGCCTTTAATGTACCGTATTTTTCCGGCCTTTAAGTCGCTCTGCCCCATAAGTCGCTTTAGTCCAATATGTCCAATAAATTGGAAAAATCCATAAATATGTTGCTTCGCCCCATAAGTTGCATCTATTATGCATCACCGCTGACGCGTCGCGTACATACGCATCACCGCCGACTACCCGAAATGTGGGCTGGTGTTTTTCCCTGCTGCAAATGGCGACCACTGGAGTGTGCACGGAAGGACTTTAACAAGACTAACATGGTAAAAACAATTACAGTATTTGTTTGCTGAAAATTATAGCAAAGACGTGTCTTAGCTTAACCTTTCCTTAATAAATGCACGTAATTGTCAAATCAGCTGGATGCGTTCATCTGTGACCATCTGCTCATAATGACCCATCTGCTCATAATGACTCATGTTCGTGCTGCTGTTTATAATGATGTTTTTCTACTACATTAGGGCTTAGTGTATTACTAGCTGATGTCTCTCTTAGTTAATCCTAGATGTTATTATTGTTTTTCTCTTGCATTTGTTGTTGGATGTAACTGGGACCCTGTGTACATAATCTCGTTTTCATCACATGTACTACATGCGGTGCAAATGACAATAAAGACTCTCTGACTCTGACTCTGATTTAAAAAGTAGTTTCGCTATGTGCACGCGCAGCGAGCGGATACGCTTCATTTCTTTAAAATTTAACAATATAAACAACTAAATATATACATTTGTTGGCTGACATTATAGCAAAAGTGTTTCTGAGCTTAACCTTTGCTTAATAAATGCACGTAATTGTCAAATCAGCTGGATTTAAAAAGTAGTTTTGCTACGTGCATGCGCAGCGTGCGGATACGCTTCATTTCTTTCAAATTTAACAATATAAACAACTAAAAATATATATTTGTTGGCTGACATTATAGGAAAAGTGTTTCTGAGCTTAACCTTTCCTTAATAAATTCACGTAATGGTCAAATCAGCTGGATTTAAATTGTTTCGCTTTGACGTCTTCCAAACGGTCGTGCGCGCTGCGAAAATAAATTATAAATAAATCGAATTTTCGCTCAAACATCTCCTACAGCTAATAGTTTGTAAATATCCATCCAGTGATTATTTTCTGTAAGTTTTATCAAAATCTGTCGTGTGGTTCTTGAGCTATTGCTAACAAGGTAACAGTAGTTCAGACATCCAGAGAGCAGGAGGCCGGGCTGCGGCAGAGTGAGTCCGAGCAGAGAAGGCTTCTGTCGGACACATGAGCTGGGAACGGTCGGTGGACCCTAGCGGCCGAAAGTGGTACTGCTCAATTTGTTTCGTAAGAATGAATGGAAACTGTCATATCTCAGCCAAAAATTGATCTAAAAATATGGGAAAAAATCCATAAATATGTCGCTTTGCCCCATAAGTCGCAGGACATGAAAATTAGTTAAAAAAAACTGTGACTTATAGGCCAGAAAATACGGTAACTCTTGGCTACAGTAAGTACAACTGTCCTGAAGCCACTCTAGATTTTATTCACCGTTTCTTTTAGCTCGTTGAGCTAAAAGGAAGAACTGTTTCCTCGGGGTTTGATCGCTTTCACTTTAGAGCAGCAACCTGTTGGAGTTCTGCTGCATAAATACTCAAACAGTGTTGCTTTCTTTGCTGAGATGCATCTTGATGACGTGATGCGGCCCACCACTTTTCAGATGGTCAATGCATGTTTGTGCAGCGACTGTTTAATAACGCAAAGATGTCTTTGATTGAGAAAATATGGGAAATAAACAACCCTGTCCGAGGCAAAAGTGTCGCAAAGTAAAAATTTATGATATAATATGTGATCAGATTACCAAGATTTTATTTTAACCCGAGCAATTGTATTTTATATATTTTAGACCTGTAATCACTGGGTGCTACTGAAATGTATATTCCAAAGAAAACATTTTTAAATGATTACGAAAATTGATTTAGGCAACATAAAATTTGACAAGCTTAAACACGAGATGCACATTTGCAGAAAAAACAAAAAAGGCCTCCTTGTTTATTTTCTTGTGACACTGATGAGCTCACCTGGAACATGGGGTAGGTCAGAAAGGTCTCCAGAGTCCTCTCCTCACAGTCGGGCTTGGCCTCGTACTGTTTCAGCAGCTTGTCAAAGTCCCGGTTTTGCTTACAGTGAGCCAGGATCTGCAGGCTGTACTGGTGGTTCCTCACAAACTCCTGGTAGATGTTCAGCATGGGCAGCAAGATGTCGAAAAGGTCAGCTGTGGAAACATTAACGCCAAGACAAAAAAAAAAAGTATACCAACTGTTACCCATATGTGGTGCTCACAGCAGAAAGTCAGCAAAGAAGGTGAACTCTTACCCAGCACTAATGTCGGCCAGCTTGCTATCCTGGCTTTCAGACCCTGATAGAATATCTGATGCAGGAACATGATAGTTTCACTAAAATAAATGAAAAAGAAACACAAATAAATTAGTGAAGATGATTAAAATAAACAAGCAGAGTTTCAGTAAATGCTTCTGCAGATATCTATTTAAATTAAGCTTTGTTTTTCAAAAAGAATGCGCATAAGTAGTATATATATATATATATATATATATATATATATATAGGTAGTCCTCGACTTACGATGCTCTCGAGTTACAACGTTTCGTGGTTACGACACGCATCTCCATTAAAACAATATATATACTGTATATATATTTTGAAATTTTTATTTTGAAAAGCCGAGTTACGCAGTTTCCGGTTTCCGGTTTGATGTTCTAAACGTAGAGGCGGAGAAATACTGCCCTGTACTCTCTAAAAAAGCTAAGTCTGGTCCTCTGGACATTCAAAAAACAAAACAAAACTTGTTGGAGCAAGCTGGACAGGCAGCAGCTGTGGAAAAGTAGCTGTTTTATGGATGGCGGTTTTACGACGTAAACGAATGGAGAATGTGGAGGATGGAGGGAGGAACGGAGGAAATGGCCTCACCAGCATTCCAGAGTAGGAAATTAACTATTTTTTCCCTTCATTATGGCTCTCAAATGTACGTGTGTTTTGATAATTATGTAGGGTACTGTGTCTGGATAAGGCAAGTGCTTGGTAAAATACAGTACTCTATTTACGTATGTTCCGACTTACGTCAAAATTCGGGTTACGACGCAGCGTAGGAACGGATCTCCGCCGTTAGTCGAGGACTACCAAAGCAAGAGGTTGTGTTCATGAGTTAATTTTCATTGGTCTCATACCAAAACAGTGACTAATGTGTTTGTGTCATAAAGAAAAAGACCCTAAAGACGTGTTTATTTTTTCTATATGATTTAGAATGGCTTGTTTTGTTAAAAACAAATAAACAGTCTCACTAATCATCATATAGTGGTTGTCAATTTAAATAAAATAAAATAAAAATCTTACAGACATGTTAAATTAAAAGTTTAAACGTTTTCAATCAATGCCACATGGCTGCTGCCGGATGCTCAATTTGTATATTTTGCTTTTTGGAGCTTGTTGCCATCTGAGTAAACCAATTAGTCTAATCTGTTTTTAAAATGTGTACTTTTTGTTACTGTATAAATCTACAGTAGACATAAATGCAGGCTGTGGTAGCTCGTAGGTTACTGCTGCGGTCTTGTAATCCTGAGGTTGCGGGTTCGAGCCCAGGTTGTATCAGGAAGGGTAGCGGGCTTTAAACAATATCCATATATTTCATGTGAGTTTGCACACTGTGGCAATCCCCGAAGAAGGGACCAGCTGAAAGAATCTCCAGTAGACAGAAATGTGTACAACAAAAAATAAAAAAGAAGATGAAAGCTGATTTGAGAACAATTTTTCAACCTACAGCCAATTTTTTTTATTCATAGGAAAATGTACTTCAGCAGATTATGTTTTTTTTGGGGAACTGTAAGGTGGTGCCTTCCTGCTGTTGCCTTGCAGCGAGGAGATTCTGCTGGTTTCTCCTTGCATGTGCAGGTTTTCTTCAGGTACTGTAAGTGAGTTTCCTCCCACAGTCCAAAAACGTGCCTGTTAGGTTAATTGAAGATTTTTCATTGGATCTAGATATGAGTGTGTCTTATTGGTTGTTCCTCTCTGTGATGGACCAGTGATGTGTCCAGAAACACCTGCAGCTATACCTGCAACCCTGAACAGGAACGAGTGGGTACAGCAAATGGAAAGATAGATGGTTGAAAAAAAAAACATTGATGTTGTTGTTTTCATGCCAGTTGTGCATGGTGTTTTTTTTTTGTGGGTCAAGCATGTTCAAAAGTCATTTCCTCATTCTCTGAATCTCCTCAAAATTAAACCAAAACAAACATTACAATTTACCTGTCAGGTTCTTCTCCTCTCTTAACTCTGTCACTTTGTGTGCCTGTTCTTAACCATTTAGTTTCTGATCCCTGAAACAAATACTGTAGTTTACATTTGGGAAAAAAATTACACGTCAAGTAAGGTTACTTTAAAACAGAGGTCTGCAACCTGTGGTCCCTCTGCAGCAGCTCTTTCAAGCTTTGACCAATAACATAAAACTAAATTTTATTGGTTGTTATACAAACAACAACAAAAGACTAGTTTAGCAGTTTTCCTGCCATTTCTTTTGGAATATGTGAATACTGTAACTAATGCAAAGAGTAAAACATACTCACGTTAACTTTATGCTTTATTTATATACTTAATTAATTTATCCACAATTTAAAAAACATCACATAGGTCTGCATTGTTCACATTATTATTATTATTATTTTTTTAAATATTCGCCACCCCCTCTTCACACAAATTGGATCTTTTCATTTGTTTTAAATTGTAAAAATATCAATATATGTTAAAAATCATTACATATTTTTAGCTTTTAATGTCACCCCCTACCGACTACAAAATACCCTCCACTGAGCCTAAAGTGGCCCATAGGCCACAAGTTGATAATCACAGTTGTAACAAGTTGTTGTAGCTCTGAACACTTTTACTTTAGTGAAAAAAGGTGTAAAAATGGCTCTTTTGATAATAAAGTTTACAGATCCCTGCTTTAAAAAAGCTGTGCATGGGACACAACTCTTTTTGTCCTGCCTAAAAGTTATTTGTGCAGCTCCACCACCAAACTTGTCCATATACCAGTTGCAGATTTTTGCTAATAAAATGGGATACAACCACATTTTTGTAAGCATTTCATAAAACAGGAGTACTACACTTCTCTGGTCTATGACCACAACACAATGGCTGAATTGTGCTGCAGCGCTGGAGAACAGGTTTTTACCTTGAGACAGAGTTTGCCTCTATCAGAGGTTAAGAACAAGTTAGATTATATTTAACATGATTTTCATGGAGCAATGAAAGAAAAAAAAAAAAAAGCCTGGACATGTTTAATTTCACTTTGAGGATTCATTGAGTTTCCTGTACAGTAGTCTGAATATTAGAACCAACTGAAATAGGCCATTTAACACACAATATATACTGCGAATCACAACAAATATCTTTGGAGAGTTTTAAATATTCATATTTGACTTTTAGCTCTGGGTTTGAATGCACATTTTGCTGTTAAAATGTAATAGTTTCTTTTTTAATTGTTTGCTATGTTTGGCAGTACTGTAGTACATTTAAGGACTAAAAGCTGGCACATCCTCATGTGTACACAAAATGCTAAAAAAAAAAAAAAAAGACGAATAAAAACCTAAAATAGTAATGTGGTTTGGAAGAAGATGACAATCAGAAGATTTCTGTGCTTGAGCAAACCTGTTGAGGAATATGCTGCTGACGTCATCGTGGGTGATGGGCGGCTTCTTGGAGCTGGCAGCCATGCGCAGCGGCCGCAGGAAGTTGTTCACCAAAATGTGAAGCTGCTGAACGTACTCTGCCTCCGAATCCAACATACTGAACACCACTTGGTTCCTTTTCCTCATGCTCTCAGCGTGAGGCGAGCGGATGTAATCCTGGATGATGGTTTTCCACTTCCTCCTGCAAATCCAGCCTCGCAGAAAACTCTGAACCTGCAAGAAACCATGCAACCTGTCAACATCCCCTTAAAGAACGTGCATCACCGATACAGAAAAAGTTGTGATGAAAGGTTTTGCAAATCTGCAAGTGAACATGCTTGATGTTTGAACAAAGAAAATTCACCTTTGTTTTAGGAAAAAAGAAGGTAATTTTGAATTTTATGGCCACAACACGTTACAAAAAACAAGTGAGGCAACAGAAGACAGTAAACGTAAGTGCTATGAAAAGAAACAACTGGAAGCACATTTGACATTTTATGAAAATTCACTGGCAACGTAATGGTACAAGCGTATAAAAATAACATATAGGGGAGGCCAAATCTCTCAGAAGTAAAGACAGGTGAATTCTGCCTATCTACAAAAATGTAATCTAACAATAGTTGAACAAGTTCAGAACATTTTTTTCTCAACCCAAAAATTGGGAAAACTGTTAATGTTCCATCAACTAATATCATGACAACATTTCAAGAAACAGGTGAAATCTCTGTGTGCAAAGGACAAGATCATAAAACAGCACACAGTTCAAAGGACTGCCTTTCTAATGGTATGGGGGTGCATTTGTGTCTATGGCATGAGCAGCTTACACATCTAGAAAGGTACCATCACTGCAGAAAACCATATACATGTACAAGTTTTAGAAAACACTGATTCCCATCCAGACGTTATATGCAGGGACGTGAAATGAAGCAAAAAGTTTAAACAGGAAGGTTTACCTTTTTGATCTTCTTGATTTCTGAGTCGTCATCGGTTGGGGCGGCTGCCGGGCTGGCGTGGATCTTCTCATTGTCTTTGAGCAGTCCAGCGATCTGCCGGGCAAGCAAGCAGAAAAAGACCAGTCATTCTCACTTGAGCTAATCTCTTCCTCTCACCTTCTGTAGCAGCATGTAAACAAAGTGACTACGCATGCTGTCATCACAGAAACAGGAGTCTGACTGAACTAGCTTTGTTCACTTGCCTGGTGTTTGGTACTATCATTAAAAAAAAAAGACAAGCTAATGGAGCTTATTATTATGATTACATTTATTTGTTTATCAAAGTAAATATCAGTCAGGTGGGAAAATGAATCAACGTGTAGTTGCACTGAACCGTTTGAATCTGGAGTGTGTCCTCTCACTTTGTTGCCACAGAGACAGCTAAGTGTCATTTTATTTCATAGAAGAGGTGCCAGTACAAAGCAGAGTTCATGCATATTCCACACATAATTTGATTTGAGACATCCCATTTGCACATTAAAGTAAAATGACCATTTGATCTGAAATATACGAGCGAGGACACGGGCCTACTGGAGGCATTGTTCCTGAGAGGAGATGCAAAGTGGCGAGTGTCTGGCCTGAACACGACTCCATGATGGGCTGTTGTTTCTGTCCTCTTGCTCAGGTTCACGGACATGAGGCATGCGTAATAATAGTCAGTAGAATCCCTGCTTTTCCACTGCTTTTTATTTTTATGGAGCTGGCGAGTTAAGGCGAGAAAGAGATGCAAACAAATCTCGGAAAAGAACGTGAGTGTGGTGCGGAAAGCAGTGCTAAGAGTCCTATTGTGCCAGGAAGTCTATTTACCGTAATTCTCACTAATATTGTGAGGGGCTGCATCACATTGACTTCTCCCACAGCCTAACCAAAAAATAGGCCGTCACACATATTTACCTAAAAAATCAGGAACATTGGCTCAGAAAAAAATCTGATATTGATATACCCTGATGCATGCTCAATAATCCAGGTAGAAAAATCTAAAAAAGTTAAGTCTGGTCCTCTGGACATTCAAAAACCAAACAACCAACAACAAAAAAGTAGAAACGTTTTGTCTTTCCTCCGAAAGACTTCTTCAGTCTGAGATGCTGTATTCAGCTCAGTCTTATAAATAGCACCTTCTCATAGTGGATCAACCAGTTTTCTGCTGACAGCCAAAACCAGCTTCTCACATGATCAAGGAGGACCATCAGCCTAACGATGGATCTTTAGCACCCTGATGGTTGTTTACTATTCACAGAGGGCTGAGTGATACTAGCAATAACAGCATTGTAAGAGGGAGACAGTTGAACCCGGAGGCCTCCACCTCTGTTTAATGATGGACGGTTTCTTTTCACAAAGATGGCCTCCTTTACTCCTCTCTCAAACCATCGTTCCTCTCTATCAAGGATGTGAACATCTTCATCCCTGAAAGAGTGACCGCTGGCCTGGAGATGAGTGTAGACCGCAGAGTCCTGACCTGATGATGTTGATCTTCTGTGCTGGGCCATCCTTTTGGCCAGTGGCTGTTTAGTTTCCCCGATGTAAGACTGATATTGATATACTTCATCCTGTAGTCATGAACTCTAAATTGTTGATAAAACCTGGAAGGATGGTGGTGAATCATCATGTTTTAGGGAGCATGTGTGTCTGTCTGTTAGCAAAATATCTAATAAGCCACTGAATGTAAATTAATAAAATTCTCAGCAAGTAATCATTGATGAATACATTTGGGAGTCAACCCCATTCAAGATGGCTGTCCAACACTTGGGTTGAACATAACAGATCAGATCTTTGTTTAAAACTTGGGTATGCCAGGCAGAGGCATGCATCAGGGCATGTTTTAGGGAGTCTTCGTGTTTTGTGGACCTGGAGAAAGCTTCAAGTTATGTTCCCTGAGGTATTCTGTGGGGGGTGCTGTGGAGGTATGGGGTACCAGTGTTGCTTTTAAAGGCTGTCCAGTCCCTGTACTGTATAACCAAAGCAGGAGTTGTGTCCACATGCTTGGCACAAAGTTGAGCTGGTTCTTGGTGCAGGTTGGACTCTACCAGGGCTGTCCCTTGTCTCCTATTGTTTCTGCATCATTTGTGGACAGGACCTCAAGGTACAGTCGTGGAAAGGATGTGTCTGGTTTGTGAACCTGTGGGTCTCATCTCTGCTTTATGTGGATTATTTGGTTCTGTTAGCATCTTCGGGCCAAGACCTTCAGTGTGAACTAGGTCAGTTTTCAGCAGAGTGTGAAGCGGCTAGGATGTGAGTCAGATCCTGTAAGTCAGAGTCCATGGTTCTGAAAAAGGAAACGGATGGAGTACCTCCTCCAGCTCGGGGGTTGAGTCTTTGCCTCAGTCGGAGGAGTTAAACTATCTGGGCATGTTGTTTACAAGTGATGACAGAATGGAGCAGGATACAGATTGACAGATAGGGGCCTCATCCTCAATGGTAGTACGTTGCTTTGGACAGCCGCAGTGAAGAACACAAAGCTCAAAATAGAGCTGATGCTCCTTCACTTCAAAAAGAGGCAGTTGAGGTGGCATCAGATTGAGATGCCTTCTGGACGCCTCCGGTTGGAGGTTTTCCAGGCATGTCCTACTGGGAAGAGGGAGAGGGGAAAAAAGAGAACTAGCTGGAGGGAGTGTGTATCTTCTTTGGCCTTGGAATGCCTCTGGATTACCCAGGAGGGGCTGGAGAGTGTCACTGGGGATAGGAAGGTCTGGGTTTCTCTTCTGGACCAGATTGCTCCTGATTATGAATAAGCAGTTGAAGAAGGAGATGGATGGAGATGGATAGGTGGTTGGGAAAAGCTTTAAATGAAACAAATTTTGCCCTCTGCCTGGCATACCCAAGTTTTAAACAAAGATCTGATCTGTTATGTTCAACCCAAGTGTTGGACAGCCATCTTGAATGGGGTTGACTCCCAAATGTATTCATCAATGATTACTTGCTGAGAATTTTATTAATTTACATTCAGTGGCTTATTAGATATTTTGCTAACAGACAGACACACACTTTACATGATGGCAGGCAATATTAAGCATGATGGAAGATAAATGTTTGAGAACATTCTGTATGAAATTTAACAAAGATACTCATTTTTTAAATTGTGCTGTGCATAAAAAAATCCCAGTCTATTTGCCTTAATTGGTTTTGTTGAGTGTAAAATATCATCATCATCATCATCATCATCATCATCATCATCGACGACGACGACGACGACGACAACAACAATAGTAATAATAATAATAATAATAATAATAATAATAAAACATCACAGTAAATATTACCTCTGACTTCAGCCTTTCAATCTCTATTTCGCCATCTTCTATCTGTTGTCGAAGTTGCTTAGCAACTGTTTTCTCAGTCTCCACAATCTGAAGCAGATGAAGATACTTCTGCATGAGAGTCTCATGCTCGGTAGCCAAGTTTCTGTAACTGTATCACACAAAAACACACACTCATGGTAGCATCTACAACACATTCAGCGTCAGTGCATGCAGTTTTTATTTCACATTAAAAGAATCAGGTTGTTTTTTTTGGTCATACCTGACCTCCATGGTTGAAACCATGGCAAGATCAGTGACAAACTGACAGAACAAGTCAGAGATTTCATACCTTCCAACCAACCAATTTAACATCTAATTGCCATGTCTACAAAATTACCCTGAAGTGTGCGTTTACCTGGCGTGTGATATTGCAGCCACCCATTCATCACAGTCTTTTACATCTTCCGTGCGCAACTCAAGAGACTTTTGGTTTTCATGGGTGAAGTTGACTGTGAAATAGTACTGAAACAAACAGAAGGAAAACAACTGATGAATTCCAGACATAAAGAACAGAAACTGTCAGTGACTTGACCTTTATGTTGTGCATGTAACATAATTCAGTATGCTCTATATATATTGAACATTCATTATATGTTGATCTGGCTCTCAGGGATGTTTTGCCTTTTTGTGTTAGACGTGGTGCCTCAATGCTGCAGACACCCAGCGGGAGATTTAAAATCCCACAGAAGCCACATCATCCTCACCCACCATTGCGGCTGATGGAGCACATTGAGGACGGCCTCCCCCTGCTCAGATTCTGGGATGTCTCTGGTTCCCAGGAGGAAATGCCATAAGATACGGAGGCTGGAGCCAAGTACATAACTGTGCTATACCTGTTTCCTAGCAACTCTGGTCAATGTGAACAGTTGTTCACAGCTGGTTTTTTTCTTCTTCTGTCTGCTGGACTCCTGAGCCATTCTGGGCATTAAAACATCAGCAAATGTATTGTAATTTACTGTTTCTGTACAGAGATGCTGTTTTAATATTTGTAAGATTATGTGGAATTATTGAAATTGTCTGTCTGTCTGTCTGTCTGTCTGTCTGTCTGTCTGTCTGTCTGTCTGTCTGTCTGTCTGTCTGTCTGTCTGTCTGTCTGTCTGTCTGTCTGTCTGTCTGTCTGTCTGTCTGTCTGTCTGTCTGTCTGTTCTTGGGATCTGTTGGATACACTTTTCCAATTTGGGAGTCACAGCACCAAGTGGTCCAATGACCACTGGGACTACTGACGCTTTGACTCTCCTACACTGTATTTCTTCTTTCAGTCCTTAGTCTCCAGCTTTTTGTGTTCCTTCTTCCTGATGCTACTGCCAGTTGGGGTCGCTACATCCATCACCACTGCCTTCTTCTCTTGCTTGTTGACCACCACAGTGGTTGGTTAGTCATCACCTGTTTATCGGTCTGGATCTGGAAGTTCCACTATATCTTAGCCCTTCCATTCTCCACCACCTTTGGTGACGTTGCTCTTTGACTGTGGGATCTCCAGTCCAGACTCAGCACAGATGTTCCTGAATACATCATTCCAGTCACTTGGTTGTGAAACTCGATGTATGTTTAGCCTACCTGGATCTTGAGTTGGACTGTCTCAGGGGCATCTTTGCACAGACTGCATCTTGGGTCTAGTCTGGTATGGTAGACCCTAACGAGCCTCTGTTTCTCTAGTGCTGAGGGCCTGCTCTTGTGCTGCCATGATCACTGTCTCTTTGCTGTCCTTCAGTCTAGCCAACTAGCTACTGGTAGGATTTGTTGATGTCAGTCACTTTCTCAATCTGCTGGTGGTACACGCCATGCAGGGGCTTATCTTTCCATGATTGCTCTTCTGGCTCTGCCTCTTCCACATTGGTTTTCTGCTGCTTTTTCCTGGTATACATACAGTACATATATAGTTCACCCAGAAAGCATTCACAGCGCTTCATTTTTACCACATTCTGTTATGTTAAAGTCTTATTCCAAATTGTATTAAATTTATCTCTTTCCTCAGAATTCTACACACAACACCCCATTATGACAATGCAAAAAATCTTTTTTTTAGAGATTTTTGCAAATTTATTAAAAATAGAAAACTGAATGTTATGCACCATAACTCATGTTCCCTGAAGGAAGGGAACGAGGTGCAACATAAATGCTATGGGAATTGCGCCCCCGCGTGATTACCTGAAGGAATACAATCACGCCTTTATGGCAGGGGCGTCAGCGTCACGCCAGAGACCCCGCCCTCTGGGTATTTAAGGCGCTGACGCCCATCCATCGTTCTCCAAAATGCACTTCACCGAGCTTTCAGCATTGAAAGGGCCAGGTATGTTGCACCTCGTTCCCTTCCTTCAGGGAACATGAGTTATGGTGCATAACTTTCAGTTCCCTTATCAGTCATGTCACTCGGTGCAACATAAATGCTATGGGAACGTAATTCAATCACGCCCTTGAAATGCTCAGTAAAATGCATGCTAGTGTGAACGTCCGCCTTTATTCAACAGGCATCCCAAGGCTGCTTTCTACTGAGTGTTAGAAAGGACAGCCTGAGTGACATCACACGCAGTAACATCCAAACTGTAATGCTTTGCAAACGTGTTCGTTGAGCCCCAGTTCGCAGCCGCACAGATGTCTGCAACTGGTACACCCTTGAACAGTGACCACGAGGTGGCCAAGCCCGAGTGGAGTGAGCGCGAACTCCAGAGGGCACCTGTTGACATTTGCTACTGTACGCCCTTTTTATGGCCTCAGTCACCCAGTGTGAGAGGTGCTGCTTTGATAGGGCCTTTCCTGTAGCTGGTGCAGCAAAGCACACAACCAGTTGATTTGTTTCTCTCCATTCAGCTGTTCTCTGCATGTAAGCGCTTAAAGCTCTCACAGGGCAGATAGCCTTCAGCCTTTTCTGTTCCCAAGTGAGGACAAGAGAAGGTGGAAAAGAAGAGAGATCAAAGTCCAGACTTCTGGGGTTCAAAGTCACGACCTTGGGGAGGATTAGGCCTTAGGGTGACCTTTGACCCATCAGGGGCAAACCTGGTACACGTTGAGTGCACGGACAGAGCATGGAGGTCACCCTCACGTTTCGCCGAGCAAAGAGCCAGGAGTAGAGTGGTCTTATAAGATAATAAATCTGTCTTAATTTCGCTCAGTGGTTCAAATGGGGGATCACAGAGAGCCCCCAAGACCATACTAAGATCCCATCCAGGGGTCAAGATCCTGCTGGGGGGTCTCTTCCTTAGCACGCCCTTCATAAATCTTATTATGAGCGGGTGCGCGCCAGGCGTCCTGCTCCCCAGCCCTCGTGACAAGCTGAAATAGCTGATAAAAACACCTTAATGGTTGAGAAAGAACGACCTTTCTCCAGCAGGTCCTGAAGAAAGGTGAGGAACTGAGCCAAGTCACAGGAATAAAAAATAATATTTCTTTCCATGCACCAAGCTTCAAAAATATGCCATTTCCGGGCATAGAGAGACTGTGTTGACACAGCTCGGGCATTTTGAATGGTATTTACCACGTTCTTGGGCAGGCTTGAGGCCACCAGTTTGTTCCTCTCCGCCACCAAGCTAAAATTAGCCACAGTTCTCAGCCTAAGCGGCGAGACTGTTCCTTCTGGTGACGTGGAGGGTCCCTGGAGAGGAGCAGGTGGTGGAACCAGCTCTTCCTCAAGGGTCCTGATTTCTGCGGTCCCTTGAAGGCCAACCACATTAGGGAGATGGCCTTCATGCAGATGTACCACCATACTACTCTGATCGAGAGTGTTTGGAGGCAGAGGCTATCTGCTGTCATTATTAGACAAAAGCTGAACAGAATGTCTGTTTTTCCTCTTTTTGTTGGGAGTCATGGTTCGGAGGGGTTGCACGTTTTGTATACAAGCAGATCTCCTGACTCCAGCCCGTTTCCTGGTTGGGTCTGATTTACTGGTCTCCGGCCTTATCAGAGCCCTGGAGCCTGACGAACCTCTGGGGAGCTGTGTTTCACCCGGTGGGGAGGGTGTTGTTTAAGAGCAAAACTGAGTCAGTACAGCGAGCGCGGTCACACGCTGCAGGATCACTGCTTGAGCATGGCGTGTCACCCACTGAGGATAAGGGGACAGCTTCAGCATGAGGATGTGGAGCTGTTCGAGATGGTCCTTTGTGTTGAGCAGACTTTAGATTAGTTGGTGACAGAAAGTTCAGTCCTCTTCGATTAAAGGGAAGAGGAGTCTTGATTTAGCCCTGGTGCCATTTCTGTTCTGCACTGAATGTTTACACACGCTGCAGTTTCATCACAACTACCTTTGTGAACGTGTGATACTGGTGTTGGCCTGTGGGTTTCTTCCGTGACCCCCCGTCACTTACTAGCATCCGTTGAATAGGTGGCCAGGAAGGTGGGTTGTCAGACGTTGTCGGCGCGCACCCCTGGAGCGCGGACGTGTCACGGGTTTGTTTGGTTTGTGTATTGTCGGCCCCGTGGTTTACAACGGAGGGGGGACTGGAACACGTGACCCGCCTCAACTGTCTCTGTGAGGACTGACAGGCCTGCTTGCAGGTGCCTCTCAGCCTGTCTGTTGCAGACAGACCCGAGGCACCCTGCTGGGGTTTATTGATTAGGCTAACACCCCGTGAGCCGTGAGGGAGGGGGGAATGATGGCCCCCGCCCTTTATATCCGCTGGAAGAATAGAGGGGACCGTGCTACTGATGTTTCTGTGTTTTTTTTTCTGAGTCAAGAAACAGAGAGAGGCTGTTTTTTTAGCTTTATTCGTGCTTATGTGTAACAACATATTTGACTTTATGTCACTCACAGCAGAGAAGACATGATTCGTGCATGAAACAAAGTCACCAGCTTTTTGTACCGTGCTACAAACAAAGTCTGGATGTGAAAAGGTCATTTCCCGTACCGCTTGGGCGGGTGATCCTGTAAAGTCAAGGAGCGGGCCTGGTTCATCAGGCACGCTTCTGTCTGGTGTCCCGATTCGCCAAGGAGGCCCTGTGTCGGACCGCCTGGTGGGGAACAAATCTGTTTTTACTCCAGGCGTGTTCGGTCCGAGGTGGGCCTGGCGGTGGTCTCTGCCGGTGCTCGGCCTCGTATGCCGGCCGCTTTTGCGGTGGGGCACGTGTGGCTGAGTGGTGTCGAGGCTGCGGGGCTCTGCTCCCAGCTGACTCCCTGGGGGGGGGCGAAGGCTCTTCTGGGGATGCCTACCCGGAGAGCCTCAGCCTGTTTGCGCCTCTGGTCCAGCCTGGTTTGAATTTGATCCAGAGCTTTTCCAAACAGTCCCGTCGGTTCTATCGAATGGTGGAGAAAAGGAATTCTTTGTCCCTCCGGGAGGTCAGTTAGGGTCATCCACAGATGGCGTTGTGCGATGACCACCTCATCCATGCCTCTGCCTTGTGCAACAGCTGCTGTCTCCATCATGCGGAGCACAAAGTCTGTTGCCCTGCGGGCTTCATCCAGCATGTCGGCGGCAGCTTGCTTGTCTGTCGTTACCTAGAGCTCCTGTAGTTTTTCAGCCAGGTACGCTTGCATCATGGTGGACGCGTTCATTGCGCATACCGCGAGGCCCTGAGCTCTGTAACATTTCTCGAGCAAAGAAGCCGAGGCTCGACAGGCTTTGCTGGGGAGAGTTGGTTTAGTCCCGGATGACTTGGGAGCCAGATGAGACGCCAGTGTGTCCTCCATTTGAGGCACATTGGCTATACCCGCTTCATCCATCCCATCCACGTCGAGAAACTGCGAGAGCGGCAGCAGCATGGGAGCCCTGGGCTGAGACCAGGTGCGAGTCAGATCTGTGAGGAAATCCGGAAAGATGGGCATCCTTTGCCTCGTGGCGGCCTGCTGCTTCGAATAAAAATAATTTCCTGCCAACCTCGTGACCTGTTGACGAGGTGGAGGCTCCGGCCATGGGATCTGCAGCGCGTCCGCTGCTCTGTGACACAAGTCGAACAGAGCAGGGATGGAAAAGTCAGTCTCCAAGAGCACAGGCGCCGGGGTGCGGGAGAGGTCTTGTCCCTGTTCCTCGTATTCAACGTCGGCGTCATCCGCAGAAAATTCACCTGAGGCTGAAATCGAGATCTCATCCTCATTCATCACGCCTCGAGTGTCGAATTCGACTGTCAAGTCCACCATGGGAGCCAGCACATCTGGGCTGCTAGTACAAAGCGAAGTGAAGGATAAGGGTCTGGTTTTAACCAAGCTAACACTCCACAAGATCTCTGTAAGTCTTTAGTTTTGTGTCAAGGCCACAAGGATCTCTGTAAGTCTTTAGTTTTGTGTCAAGGCCACAATATTCTACTTGGATTGAAATATTTCTCAAGCCATTTTAACATTTTAAATGCTGTAGTATCCAGCAACATTGGAAAAGCACACAAAACAAATTTTATTTTACTAAAAGTTTATTTATCATTCAGCAATATTTTTACAAGATGGTAACATGTAATCAATCAAAGAATGGAATGAAATGTAAACCACATTTTATCCAGACAGAAACTTTCAACTATTATAATTTTTGCTAATGCTGTCAAATTAGTTTTATTTACTTTGCTTTATCTCACACGCAGAAACAGAACTTTTACTTGTCTCAAAAATTACAAAAGTTTCCAACACAATTTGATGATAAAATTACTAAACAAAATTGCAGAAAATGAAAAAATGGGCAGGCAATTTAGTTATAATTTGTTACCAAAGAAATTGGGGAAATTACAGTAGTAACGTAATCTTATTAACAACTGTTTCATGTTCATTGTATAGAGCATCCAACAATGTTCAATTAGGTCAGCTGGACAGTCCCCCCCCTTTTGTTTTGTTTTGTTGAGAGACGTTTCGCCCTCCATCCGAAGGGCTTCATCAGTCTGAGGAGTCCCAAAAAAAACAATTTTCCCCATGAAATATATTTCTATCAGTATTACATTACACCCATTATGTTCCATTATTTGTATTCACTTAATTCTGCCTTATAATGTGAAATGTGACACTAGGCAGAACGTTTTTCTCTCGGGCTTTGTTTTCACTAGGGAACAGTTACACGCCTGCACATGCAACAGACATAACACTGGATGATTGACATACAGAGCTGATAGTTTGTTGACAGAAAGGAGGGTCACGTGGTAGTGTAGGTGGTTCCAGGGCGGTCCTGAAGCAGTCCAAGGAGGTTCCAGGGTCCAAGGAGGCGGTGACGACATCCAGGGTTTTATAACCGTGGCCCTGCCTTTGAAGATGTGTGTGTGGACTTGTGCTCGGTGAGAGGTCTGTTGTTGCTGTAAGGTTTATTCTTATTATGTACGATAAACCTGCATAAAATTTGCACATTCGTTTCAGAGCTTCCTTCAACCTTTTGAATTCTCAACAATTTGG
Organism: Garcialebias charrua; assembly: GCA_038048925.1. Lineage (NCBI taxonomy): Eukaryota > Metazoa > Chordata > Actinopteri > Cyprinodontiformes > Rivulidae > Garcialebias > Garcialebias charrua. The sequence goes on from JBBPBX010002505.1 coordinate 40,122, forward strand.
TGACCACCGACGCTGAGAGGTTTGCAGTTTCATCTGAAACGAGAGATGATTTGGAGGGTTTCCCCCCCCCCCACCGCCGACAGAGACGAGCACGCGCACACAAAACGTCTGCGTTTGGACACACTAAATTATTTGTTGACTGAGGACTGTTTGTCTCCAGGTGGGCCAGTGATTTATAATGTTAGCAGCTAAAAGTAAAAAAACGTGAACTACTGTTGGTATTTCATTTGAATGTGCATTTTTTGCGGGTTTCGTACATATAAGTAAAGTGGAAAGCACATAGAAGTCCATACACACGCAGGGATAATTTACGAGTGCCTTTGTTTGCTTTTTCCCCCTCTGTGAGCTCCGGCCTGTTGGCTAGGAGACACTTTCTTTTTATTTATTTTTTGGACTCCGGGACGCCGTGGGGCCGAGGTCAGATCGTGACATCCGGGACTTTGTTCGCCGTAGAGGTCACACTGGCTTTAATCCGGCACACGCTCGCCGTACAGGGTGGTTTGGCCGCCCCGGGTTCACAGGTCGTCGTGCATGTGATTTAAGTTCACAGCCGAGACTGTGTTCGCTGTAGAGTCACATCTTTCCCTCCCCTTCCCAGTTAAAGTTGATTGCCGTATTTTCCGGTGTATAGGTCGCAATTTTTTTCTATTTTCATTTATTATTATTTTTTTTAACTTTCTTTTGTTTATTTATTTCTTTTTTTTCTTTCCTTTCTCTTAGACACTTGTGGCCTGTACTCCGGAAAGTGCTGAAAACAAACAAAGGCAACAGGGAAAGATTGTTTATTTTCATATATTGTTTTGTGGGTTGTTGGATGCAAGAGGGCTGGCTGGAGCCTGCGCATGCAGCTGTCACACGGCCGGTCTCCCCCACTGATTTGCTGCGGTTCCCCCCCTCCTCTCCCCCGCCGCAGATGGCCTCTGGAGGTTCTGGTCCAGGGACCGGCTTGGAGCTGCTGGCTCAAACTCAGATTTATGGTTTCTAACAAGATAGCACTCTCCTGTTGGTGCCTGACACGAAGGGAAGGAGACATCTCCTCCCCTCCTCCCTCACCCCCTCCCCTACGTGCCTGTGAACCTGCATGGCACAGAGGCCTTTTCATCCATAAATCTCACTGAGTTATCTCCTGGTTCTGGTTCTGGACCTGCTAGGGGGGTCCGGCTCAAGGGTTCCGGCTGATAACGGGGAGTTTTACAACTTAATCAGCTCAGGCTGGGACTGTAAAAGTTACTGTTTATTGGTGTGTACTTCAGTGCTGCTTTGGAAGAAAACTCCAGAGTAAAGTAGTTAGTTAATTGCCAGTTAACAGTTGGGTTATTATACGGTTTGTTTTTATTTTCTGTTGCTATGACTTTTGTTTTAAACACGCTGACCTCTCTAGACCTATATTTTTGTTTTTGTTGATTTCCTTCTGTGGCAGTCTGTTGTCCTCACAATGCAGTACTGTATTTTTTGCAGATATGTGCTTTTCACTCTCAGTGTTAAAGGCACATTTCAGATTTTTATAGGTGAGGTTCACATGAACATGTTGGCATATGCTGTCTTTCCTGCTGTAGGTGGCTTTTTGTGTACATTTACAGTACATGTAGGGTTACTCTCACGCCATTAATTGTTACGTTTCCAGTTCTCATCACTTCAGCCTGGTGGGGTGCAGGTCATGTTTAATGGCAAATGAACAAGGCCTGTGTAATAGTGGTTTGGAGGACTTTGGTGTTTTGTTTTATTTTATTTATTTGTTTTTTTTTATATGTGTATTTCTTTTCTTCTTGGAGGACTGCAGCTTGTTTGTTCTGCAGGACGTGTTTGGCCTTCTGACCTGCCTGACAGAGTCCAGAGGGGAGTCTTCTCGTTGCTGGCAGATGTGCTGGTGTGTTCATGACTTATACTGCGGGAGGTGACTTTCTTTAGGTGTTTTCTGAGGATTTCAGCTTGGCATCTAATCAGTGAACTGCTGCAGGTGTTCCATGACGATGTTTGGTTAGCAGTTAATTCTTTCTACAGTAATTTCACTTATACACAGATATGCAGCTCTCAATTTACAATTTTATTCCTCACCCTACAACATTACTCGTTTGCATACACCTAGGTTCCCTCAACCGTAGCAGGGACTAGTTGCATTATGACTCTGTGGTTTCGAACGCCATTCTTGGACAGATCACATGTTGTGCTGTCATTGAAGCTAGGTTTTGCTAACAACTCCTGTTGGCACCTGCACTGGACTGCACTGAACTGTCGAAATGCCACCACCTGCACTGAACTGGAATGCACTGAACTGCCGACATGCATCATGTTCAGCTAAAGCCGCAAGCTGTCATGACTCATACCTGAACTGTTACATGGAGTTTACATTTTTGCACCAGTTTTCAACTCAAGTCTATGAACTGTGGTCTGCACCCACTGCTGAACTCTTGACATCTCCTATGGGGGCTGGAGAACTCATGACAAGTGAAAGTCAAGCTGGAAAACGTCACTACCAAACTTTGCAGCCTGGCTGATGTGTCAGCTGACCATGTGATCTTCAGGTGGTGATTCATAACTTCAGTTTAATGATCAATACTATCTTTGCTATGGTAAAATCTCACACACACACATGTACACGCTTTTCATTGTGACACACAGAACTGATCTCACTGACACGTGACCTGCACAGCCACACTTCTCATGGATTGTTGGATTACCATACACATTTTTGTTTTATCCTTCATGTACTCGCGTTAGAGCAGTACAGTTTGGTTCTATTTTCTCCATCATGTTCGGTATGGGCACCTGTTGCGTTCCTTTTTGGATGTGTGTTTGTCTTTTTCTTTTCTTTTTCCTCACCTTTTGACAGGCATAGGTAGAGAGTTTGCTGGCATGATGCAGAGAAGGAAGGTAAATGTTTTCTTTGTCCTAGAGACCGAGTGGAAGGGCAGCAAGGCTCACGGTGTTGGAGCAGGATTCAAGCTCTCTTACTATGGTGTGGATAGCGGAGGAGATGGAGTAGAGGTTGTGTTGAAGGAGGTGTTGACATAGGATGTAGTGGTGGTGTAACGTGTCAAATGGGGTGATGTGTCTTATGGTTGAAGTATTAAGTCTGATGCTACTGGTTGGGTTCGGACGTTTTGAGTTTTTATTTTTTCTTTCTGGTAGTATTTCCACCTGCAGTACAGATGACGTTTGTGTTATGAGCTTCCATTATTTTCTTTGTAACAGGATGTTTTTTGATTGCCTCCTGTTTCAAAAAAGGGGATGGGAGATAAGGAACATACTGTATAGTTAAACACACCATTTCAAATAACTAATTAGATCAACGTTTTAACTCTTCATACAGTGATGAGAGCTGGAAACAGTTATACATTTGATAAAGTTATAAAAGATCATTTTAATAAGTGCCTAAAAACAGGTTGTTGGATAGTAGTTGCTCAACAAGATTCTGAATGTTTGGGGTAATTTATATAGATTTAGTGCTGACTTTTTCTTATTTTTCATTTACAGGTCAAATCTGGACTGCTGATGATCTGTCAGCCCTGTGACAGAACGTGTAAGATAAAATTGTGAATAATTTATATTTGAAAAGGGGAAATGCACTTTACAATCACATGTTTCCACAGCTGTGATGGACAAGCAGAGAAACCCTACCATAACTGGTTTTACATTCCTCCCCTTTTCAGCAGATTAATTAATGTTGAATGAATGCTTAAAGGGATTGTGACATGATTTTTTTACTATTCATAAAATTGCTCAAAATATATATATTTTATCATTTAAATATGTTTGTTTTTGCAAACAAAATGATAAATCACTTTAATTTTGCTTTAAAAGTGATTTTGAACTTCAAGCCGTGTTTAATCATGGGAAATCCGATTACACTCGAACGCACCATATGTGATGTCACACTGGGCAGAGGGCTGTGGTGTCTTTAATAGCGGACAATTTAAAACTGGACGAATTTAGCAATCTATGTGAAGATTTGAGCTATTTGTCTTCATTTTGGGAAGCAGAAAATTGTTTGGGTGATGGAACAAGAAACAACAGGATCTAATTTAGGTCTGATGCTGTATCAGACTTCCTTCATGTCGAGCTGCTCATACCTGCGCACTGTGACAAGCCCAGAGCTCTGCCCAGTGTGACATCACAGATGGTGCGTTCGTGTGTAATGGGATTTCCCATGATTAAACACGGCTTGAAGTTCAAAATCACTTTTAAAGCAAAATTAAAGTGATTTATCATTTTGTTTGCAAAAACAAACATATTTAAATGATAAAATATATATATTTTGAGCAATTTTATGAATAGTAAAAAAATCATGTCACAATCCCTTTAATGTTGCAGTGTAACCAATGAAGGGAAAATCTATTTCCTTGCACCATTTTTTTTATCTTACAGGTTAACAGGTGGAACATGCAGCAGAGCAGAACTAATCACATTAACTAACAAACTAACCAACTAATCACTAATATATGACAAGATTTTCTCATTATTTGTTGAAACCTCTCAATTGTTGTTTACACCATATGTTGAAAGGATACATATGGTTATTCTTACGCCTGTGAAGAATGACTGTGAGTTTGATCCAGGAGGTCCAGAAAGGATTGAAGGTTGTTGAGATGAATGAGTCAGACAGAATGTGAATGTTACAGACAGATTAATGTGACTATATATATATGTTTGTGCCTGGTGAATGTGCAGTACAATAGTTGTGTGTTGATAGATTTTTGTGTATTGATAGATTTTTGAGAAAGGTGTACAGGGTTTTCACTACTTTTCTATAGATATAATTTAGTTTTATCAATTTTGATTCTTAGATTTGAACGATAATTAGAAATGTTTTAGAGGATACATTTTAGCTGCACCTTGTTAAGAAGTATCAGAGTAAGCCTAGCGGTGAATTTTACTGATAGGAAATGTTTGTGGTAGAACATTCTGGTACAGAGAATAATATATATATATATATATATATAAATGGATGTGAATAAGATATTTGAGTTTGACAGGTTATGGAAGGATTTTTGTGTTTTCTGTTCTGATTAGATTAATCATAGATTAAGTGTTTAATTTTCTGAATGTGGTCTTAGCCCTTATCACAGACATCTCTGAATAAGAGCAGTTGAGCTTTTCTCAGATATCAGACTAGT
>JBBPBX010002505.1:45256-58929 GCA_038048925.1 Garcialebias charrua
TATATATATATATATATATATATATATATATATATATATATATAGGAAATGGATGTGAATAAGATAATTGAGTTTGACAGGTTATGGAAGGATTTTTGTGTTTTCTGTTCGGATCAGATTAATCATAGATTTAGTGTTAATTTTCTGAATGTGGTCTTATGCCCTTATCACAGACATCTCTGAATAAGAGTAGTTGAGCTTTTCTCAGATATTGGATTAGTTAACAGAGTAGTGTAGGCTTTTCTCCTCACAGGTGTCTATGATGAAGAAGATGAAGAGGCCTGACAACAGTTCATATTCTTTGCTAAGGTTAACACATACCAGAAATGGAGCAGAGTATATGCAATGTTTTGAAGTTTGTTAAGAGTTGATAAATCAATTTTGGGTAATTTAAGTTTTTTTTAGAAAGTATTGGATTTATAAGGTCTGATTAAAGTCCAGTTGTTTTTTATTGAACGCCTTTTTAAAGGTATTGAATTTAACTTCATTATTCCTGCATATACCCTGTAGAGGCGTGTTTGTTGATAGGAGGGACAGTCCGCTCGGTTCTTTCTTGTTTTTATTTTTATTTGTTCGTCTTTGCATCTATTTTTGTCTTGTTTGTTTTTGTCTGTTTTATTCTTGTTCATTGTTTTTGTTTGTTTTGTCTTGTTTCTATTTGTTTGTTACATTTGTTTTATTCTTTGTTTTTGTCTGTTTTATTTTTATTCTTTTGTTTGTTCTGTTTAGTTTTTATTACCATTTATATTGATGCTTATTTTATATGAGGGTTTTATATTCTGGGTGGGTAACTTAGATGTAATATTGCTGTGGGTGGGAATGTTAGAGATTTCCAATGTGTGTCCAGTTTTTAATTGCATTCTCACATAGAACATATAGGATTTTGTTGACATGATGTTTGTCATGTCAAAAGGGGAATTGAAATATATTTCTATCAGTATTACATTACACCCATTATGTTCCATTATTTGTATTCACTTAATTCTGCCTTATAATGTGAAATGTGACACTAGGCAGAACGTTTTTCTCTCGGGCTTTGTTTTCACTAGGGAACAGTTACACGCCTGCACATGCAACAGACATAACACTGGATGATTGACATACAGAGCTGATAGTTTGTTGACAGAAAGGAGGGTCACGTGGTAGTGTAGGTGGTTCCAGGGCGGTCCTGAAGCAGTCCAAGGAGGTTCCAGGGTCCAAGGAGGCGGTGACGACATCCAGGGTTTTATAACCGTGGCCCTGCCTTTGAAGATGTGTGTGTGGACTTGTGCTCGGTGAGAGGTCTGTTGTTGCTGTAAGGTTTATTCTTATTATGTACAATAAACCTGCATAAAATTTGCACATTCGTTTCAGAGCTTCCTTCAACCTTTTGAATTCGCAACACCCACCAAGGAGTACACTCCAGTGGACCAACCAGTTTGCTGGTGATAAGATGGTTTCTTGTGGCTGTCCTCTCCCCCGTCGACTCCTCCCAAGCTGCCATGGCCAAAGTGGTTCAAGACATCAAGGTTCATGCTCAGTAATCCAGATAAAACATAGAACAATGAATGTTCAATCAGGTTTCACGGTCAGAAAAAAACATTTTATCACCAGCAAACTGGTTGGTCCACTGTGGGAGTATACTGCTTAGTGGGGGGAAACAGTTTGGGACTCCTCAGATTAATGAAGTCCTTTGGATGAAGGAAGAAACATCTCAATAAAAAAAAACTGTCCAGATGACCTGAATGAGCATTGTTGGATGTTTGAACCTGGATTATTGAGCATGAAGCTTGATGTACATAGCATGACTGCATTTTTTTATTCTGGATCTTCAAAACTCAATGGTCCCTCCCCCTCAGAGCCATATATGGCTGTTACCCCTTGCTCTGCTGAAATTCAAATTCAAGCTCTGTTTTTATTGGCTGATTCAAATTCAAGCTCTGTTTTTATTGGCTGGTTACAAACTCTGTTTTTATTGGCTGGTTAACGGTGGGTCACTGTGGCTTTTTAGAAATGCTTTTAGAGAAGCAAGGGGACAATAGTTTTTTTCAGAGATTACTTGTCTAAAATCAGTATGTCAGGAGGTAGTGAATGAGATGAGCCACGGAAGAGAAAAAAAGGCCTATTGAATCAATGGTTTGAGGGCTTCTTCAGTTTTTCAATACTTTAGGAAGCAGTTTTTCAATACTAAAGGAAGCAGTCTTCTGCTACCTTTCATTTTATGTTTTTGTTTAATTTTTCTTTTAAAAAATTGTCATTGTTTTTAATATGAAATGAATAAATTATACAATACAATACAATACAAAATGTATGATTTCTGGATTTGGTTTTGAGTGGCACGGTGGTGCAATTGGTAGAGCTGCTTCCTCTCAGCGAGGAGATTGCCAGATCCAATCCCAGCTGGGGACCTTTCTGGGTGAAGTTGGTATGTTCTCTTTGTGCGTGTGTGGATTTTCTCCAGGTTCTCCAGTTTCCTCCCACAGACCAAAAACATGCATGTTGGACTGATTGGTGACTCTAAATTGTCCCTAGGTGTGAGTGAGAGAGTGAATGATTGTCTCGTTTGTCTCCATGTGTCCCCATGATGGACTGGAGACCTGTCCAGGGTGTCCCTTGCCTCGTGCACAGTGATAACTGTGGGCACCAGTGACCCCTGTAACCCGAAAAAGAAGTAGTGAGTACGGTAAACATTAATGGATGGATTTGGTTTTGTTGTTTTGTTCCTTTCAGTTTAGCTGGTCTTATTAAAGAAGGCGGTGTTTAATGTTTATGTTTTTTAAATTTGTTCATTTTTTTTTTTTTTTACAAAAGAAACACAATACAAGACAATCCCATAAATGATAACGTACAAAATATAAAAAAATGAAGGTAGCAGAAAGAAGAATAAATCTTATTATATCTGCCCCTTTTTTCAAACAGTACAAAATGACTAGCCTGGCCCTCGCCTTCCTGCACAGCTCCGCTCAATTCTCATTTCCCTTCACTGCACAGTCTGGGACTTCTCTCATAGACAACGATTTCTCCGGTAGATTTTTGACCGGACCAATCAGAGAACAGAAGGGGCGGAGTTTTTGGCCCCTAACCCACGCCCCCACCTGTCCCAGCGCAGCCAGCGAGCATTCGCATGTTCTCATTCAAAGCGATGCAAAGCGATGCAGGACTGTTTTATATGTGACACAAATTTATTAATTTCCCCTTCTTAATCCCTTATCTGGAGTTTTCTTTTGTTTTTTTTTCCCAAAAGTCAAGTAATCGCTCCCTCCTCCCTCCTCCTTCTCCTCCTCACCCTCCGCTGAGTGAAATGAACAAGGAAATGCCTCAGGTTGTCACGAGAGAATTAAAGTCAGGTTTTAAGTTGCTGCCCGAGTCCCATCAGATTTCCTGGTCTTCTGGTGTGTTGGACCAGCGATCCATGGTTTTATTTTATTTTATTAGGATGTTTTATTAACATATTGTTATGAGCCGATAAAAGGAACAATTAAACACTGAGAATAAATGTGATTTACAATAATGATAATATTTATTTTAACAGACAAAGGGTTTGATTTAAAATTAACAGTACAGAATATTTAGGAAGTGACCCAAGATGTTTAAAACAGTCAGCTGCCCTCACATGCACTACAGAGACAAAAAAAACTAAATACAATTCAAAAAACTAGGCAGACCAACAAAAGACAAAAACTTTAAGGACAGCAGGTGACAGTGATCAGCTGTAGAAAAATAAGACCCATTTATTAAATACAAAACTTTAATCTGGTCAGTCTCTTAAAAACAATTTAATAATCACTGCGCACCTGCGGCATCCAACAAGCCAACACCCAGTCAATGGCAAATCCAGCACAGCACAGACAAGTGTGGCCCTACCAGACAAAAACAAAGAATAAACAAAACCACATAATATGTTTTAAAACCCAGAAACCTGCAAGCCTACCTGTGGCGTCAAACCACCGCACACCCAGGCAGTCCTGCTTCAATCTCCTCTTTAAAACTGTGCGGTCCTGAAACTTGCAGGCCTACCTGTGGCGTCGAATTACCCCAGGTAGTCCTGGTACAAACACATCACACATCAGAATAAAATCAACTGTTTTAAAAACAATACTTTTAAAAACAAACTTCAAAAAACTTCAAAACTTACCACAAGCGCATGCACCCTAGCATGTGTGTACCCAACACACCTGAGGCTGCACTCCAGCATGTGTGAATCCAACACACCTGGGGCCTCATGTATCAACCGTGCGTGCGCACAAAAACATTGCGCACGTCACTTTCCACGCAAAACCCCGTATGTAACAAAAATGAAATGAACGTGAATATCTGCGCATCCAAGTACATTTCCACGCCAGCTCCCCTGCTGGCGTACGCACGTTTCTGTGGTTATTGTTCCTTTGGCGACACTTACAGGTGCTTTCGAGAAACTGAAGCCCCACAATCTGTGGTTGACTTTAAGAGCGGCTTGAAGACCTTTCTTTTCAACCGAGCTTACACTACCTCCTCATGATTCTACTTTTGATCATAGCTGATACTGTTGTTGATTTTAATTGTTTATTAAATGTTTTATTGACATTTAATTCTGTTGCACCTTGTAGCACTTTGAGATTTTCATTAATGAAAAGTGCGTTATAGATTGAATTCATTATTATTATTATTATTATTATTATTATTATTATTATTATTATTATTATTAACTGTTCATGATGTGAAAATGATTAATATTCCCATCAAACACACGATTAACAAGTATTACATCCACATGACGCAGTTAAATAAAGCACGCGCAAAGTTGTGCCAAAAATAAATTTAACAGGAACGGATTCATTCAGCCTTACTGGAGAATATAATAAATACGTAGTGTAACACGCAGAGCATTTATTTATAAACAGATATAATTTTCTGATCTAGGATATGGCTTATCAGCCGTTTCCAGAAATAATCATTTTTCAGTTTGGCACTGCTGCGCTCTGGAGCAACATGGAGCCGTGCATCACGCACATCAGAAGCAGCGATCAAACTGTTCCCGAGCTATGAGGGAGCTGCAGGCCGATCAGGGCAGTCCAGTCCACACAAAGCCTGATCAATGGAATGTCTCATCCATATGATTCCAAAGGCTGAGTGGTCGCGCTTTGGAGCGCGCGCGCACCCACGCCGGTGTTACACGGCAGCTGGAGGTGATTCATGATCTGCGTTTATTGTAGATTTCTCCAAAATGACACGTGAAAGTACACCATATATAACTTGTAGGAGAGTAAAGGCTTCACAGACAAACAGATTGCGCACAATGTGGCGCGCGCAGCGTTTGGAGACTCCAACATCACGTCATGTCATGAAAAGTCTCCACTGAGACGCACAGACCCGTTTCTTCATATCATCTATTAAATAAACAAAGATCTATGTTCAACCAAACATCTAAGTTCCTCTGTGTTTACAGTAATTATGGTAATAAACCCGTGCGCAAAGTTAATATTTTCACTCAGAATGAATGGATGAGCTGGCGCACCAAAGCAGGGTGTGCGCACACACAAATCCGACACACAATCACTCGTTCTTTGTGTGATAAACACATTTTATTACTATTCTTACTTAGGATTATTTTCCTCACTCATATTATATTAAATTCATTATTTTCCTGAATCTAGAAATAATTTCTGATCGCGCAGGGATCAAACAAACATGTCCTTCACACATGCAGGAAGTAATTTGCATCTGTTTAACATATGTAAATGAAGGCGTGTCAGGGGAGGTGTCTCACGTGCGCTCAGTTCCACGTTGGTTGTGATGTACAAAAGGAATGTGCGTGGATTCCGGTGTACGCACAGTTTGATACATCTGGATTGTTTTGTGCGTACACACTTTTCTGGATTTGACCGTGCGGCACTTTTCAGTAGGAAATCCACGCAAGTCTTTGTACATGAGGCCCCTGGCCACTCAGGAAATTGCACTGTCATCAACACTGCCATCTTCCCTTTTATGCTTAGATCACAGGGAAATGGTGACACCCTGTGGTGCCACCTTTTACAATATAAACACAGAATATCCAAAGGCAGCGAGAGAAAATTCAGCAGGAGGCGGAGCTGAAGTCAAGTTCAGAAGACCACGGGGGAGCGCGCAGCCAACGAGCATTCGCATGTTCTCATTCAAAGCGATGCAGGACTGTTGTGACACAAATTTATTAATTTCCCCTTCTTAATCCCTTATCTGGAGTTTTCTTTTCTTTTTTTTTTGCCAAAAGTAAGTGATCATCGCTCCCTCCTCCTCCTCCTCCTCCTCCTCTCCCTCCGCTGAGTGAAATGAACAAGGAAATGACTGAGGTTGTCACGAGAGATTTAAACTCGGGTTTTACGTTGCTGCCCGAGTCCCATCAGATTTCCTGGTCTTCTGGTGTGTTGGACCAGCGATCCATGGTTTTATTTTATTTTATTAGGACGTTTTATTAACATATAAACACAGAATATGCAACGGCAGCGAGAGAAAATTCAGCAGGAGGCGGAGCTGAAGTCAAGTTCAGAAGACCACGGGGGAGCAGCCATCAGCAGAGGCCACGCCTCCAGCAAGAATCGTTTGTCAGTGGAGAAAGTCCAGACCCTAGTCCGAAGCGAAGTGAAGGGCAAGGGTCTGGTTTTAACCAGGCTACAAAATGACTAACTCTTTCTAATTTTCTAACTAATACAATACACATTACGTCATTTCATATATATTTTTTAACAAATTCATTTTGATCATTTTCTTAAATGTAAACATTGACTTGGCATTTTTAACTACATTCTCCAAGCCATTCCATAATCTAATTCCCTGGATTGAGGTAGAACGTCCCTTCAAACTAGTTCTGAATTGTGGTTTTACAAACATCTCTGTTCCCTTAAGGTTATAACAACTTTGTCTTTTAACAAAATGCATTTGGATATTTAAAGGTAAAGCGTTATTCTGAGCCCTATACATAACTGATAAAATATTATAATCTACCAAATCATGGAACTTCAATAACTTCAGTTGATAAAATAATGTACTAGATGGATGACGGTAATGTTTTCTAGTGATAACTCTTACAGCTCTTTTCTGTAATACAAAAATAGGCTTTGTGATTGTTTTACACGCTTTCCCCCAAACATCAATACAATAGATTAAGTGTGGAACAATGATTGTGTTATACAACAAATACAGAGCTTTATCATTCAATAAGTCTCTGACTTTGTACAGTACTGCAATCGATTTAGCTATTTTTATTCTTACAGAATTTATGTGTTGTTTCCATGTCAGTTTGTCATCAATGATAACACCCAAAAACTTCACCTCACTCACTCTACAAATCTCAACACCCTCAATTTTGAGTGGAACATCAACAGTTTTCTTTTTATTACTGAATATCATGTAATTAGTTTTTTCTAGATTTAATGATAATTTATTGATTTTAAACCAAGTTTGTATTTTGACAAATTCTGTCTTTATCAATTCCAACATTTGTTCTACATCTTCACCTAAACAGAAAAATGTGGTATCATCAGCAAAAAGTACACATTTAAGGAGTCCTGACACATTTACCAAGTCATTCACATATAAAATAAATAGCTTTGGTCCAAGTACAGAGCCTTGGGGAACTCCACATGTGATATTACAGAGGTCAGATCTTACATCATTTATTTGTACAAATTGTTTCCTATCTTTTAAATAGCTAGATACCCACTGTAATGCTGGTCCTCTAATACCATATTTGTTCAATTTTTCAAGGAGAATGGTGTGATCAATAGTATCGAATGCTTTTTTTAAATCAACAAAAATACTGACACAATATTGTTTTTGATCGACAGCAGTAGTTATTTGTTCCATTAATTCCATGAGAGCCATTGATGTAGAGTTTTTTGCTCTGAACCCATACTGACTGTTGCTTAGAATATTTTGTTTATCTATAAATTGATCTAGTCTGTTCACAAATAGTTTTTCAAGAATTTTTGAAAACTGTGGTAACAAGGATATAGGTCTATAATTGTTGAACACACATTTATCACCATTTTTAAAAAGAGGAACTACCTTAGCTACTTTCATATTATCTGGAAATATTCCTGTTGAAAATGATAAATTACATATATATGTAAACGGCTCAATAACATGGCTCATTATGTCCTTTACAAACATCATATCCATGTCCACCCAGTCTTTTGATCTCTTGTCTGTAAGATTTTTTACTACATTCATTATTTCCTCTTTGTTAGTTCCATTTAGAAGAATACTGTTTGCACAACCTGTAATTGAATGGCTCACATTATTATCTACTTTTGGTATTTTAGCTGCAAGGCTTGATCCAACATTCACAAAATATTGATTAAAACCATTTACAATTTCATTTTCATCGTGAACTTCATCGTTGTCTTTTACAAAATATTTTGAAATACCAGTTTTTGCTTTATGATTCTTCAGAACACTATTCATTACTCGCCATGTTGCTTTCATATCACCATTACTTTTATCTAATAATTTACTATAATATTCTTTCTTATGTTTCCTTATAATCCCTACTAATTTATTTTTATACTTTTTATATTTTTCTTCAGCGTTCTGAGTTCGCAATTTCAAGAAACATGAATACAAATAATTCTTTTTTTACAAGCATTTCTCAACCCTTTTGTCATCCATGGTTGGTCAACGATATTTCTCTTTGTATGATTTGTTTGCACACAATTCTTTTCATACAGAGCTTCCAAGATATTCATAAACTCATCATATGATCTGTTCACATCATCAACATACACATCATTCCAGTCTTGTTTATCTAGATCCTCTTTCAATTTTTCCAAAACTTTTTTTGATGTGTTTATGATCTTTTTCTTCTTTGTAACTGCTTTTGTGATGCTTTGATCATTTTTATAGATTGTGAAAACTGGTAAATGATCACTTAAGTCGGTCGTTAAAATACCACCTATCACATCCCCATTTGTTATATTTGTGAAAATATTATCAATTATTGTGGCACTATGAGTTGTAATTCTTGTTGGCTTTGATATCAACGGATACATATTTAAACTGTACATTGAGTTTATAAATATACTGATGTTATTTGAATCTGTTTTATTTCCCATATCAATGTTAAAGTCTCCACACAAAAAAACTTTTTTATTAAAACTCTTCTCCAATAGCTCCAAGATTTTATCAGTGAATATTTCTATATTTGATCCTGGTGATCTATATACACAACTTATTATTATGTTTTTATCATTTTTGTTTATTATTTCTATTGTTATCATTTCCATAATATTATCAACAATTATTGACATTTCACTGTTTAATTTACATTTGATTTCATTATTAACAAATAGAGCGACTCCACCACCTCTTTTATTATTTCTGTTCATATGAAATAATTCATACCCTTCGATGTGAATATTATTTGTGTTTTCATCATTGAGCCATGTCTCTGACAGTGCTATTATCGTAAAAGTTCTATTTAACTGTTTTAAGTAATCTGTTATTTTGGATATATTTGCATTTATACTTCTGCTATTAAAGTGAATAATAGAGAGAACCCCATTTGTTATATTGATGTCATTAAACTGCTCTTCATTATAATATTCGCTATCTTTTATTACAGGAAAATTTTTTGCATCAATTACATCTTCAACATTATATATTTTAGGTTCTGTGTCTTCGTATGTTGTCATGTTCTAATGTATTTGTTCATTTCACTGTATATTATGTCCATTTTGTGTGTAAGTTGTTTCATTGATTAGTGATTAGTCATCTCCTGAGTTCCTCCAAGTTTTTCCAGATCCTTCAGCTCTTTTATCATTTTAGGCTGAGCCCCTTCATGTGTTTTGATAAAGATGGTTCCATTTCTTGTCCATGTTGATACTATTTTGTTCTGTTTTTTAACAACCTTGCTTCACGTGCAATGTTTCCATTTTTTTTGGTTAGATGTTCATTTATGTAAACTTTTGTTCCCTGCAGTTTTTTTGCTTGCATAATTACATTGTTTTTTAACTTCCTGCTAATGAACTTGACGACTACTGACAGTTTGAATTTTGGTGATTTACTGGGCAGGGTGTGACAGAACGAAATGTCCCTATGTTCTATGTTAATGTTCTTGTTCTGTACAAAAGTAACTACATGCTCCTCCAGAGTCTGTAGTTCTTCCTGAGATGCATTTTCAGTTGGGTCTTTGTTAGTAAGAGTTCTTGCATATGTCCGACACTTACTAACATCAAGTCCTGTGATCACCAAGTTGTCTTGCTTTGTGTATTGTTCTAAGTCATCTATTTTTCGTTCCAGTTCAGCTATTTTATTGTCTTTGCTAATTATCAGTTCTTTCAGTTGTCTTATTTCCTCAACCAGATTGGCCTGGGAATCCAGTTTTGCTGATAATTTTGCTAGTTCTTCACCCATAAAGTTTAGTGAAATTTTAAAGTCTTGCATTTCTGCTGAGTTGTTACCCTTCGACTCTGGTGCTTTTTGTCCACCTTTTCTCGTCATACTTACAGAGTTAGTAGTCTAGTGGTAGCAGGTCTCTGGTTTGTTTGCTGAACCACGTGGCCCTTCCACGAGGCTCACAGGCCTAACGATGGTGGGTGTGACCTAGCACCCAGATCATCAGTTATCAGATCAGAACTCACGGTCTCAGCAACCTGTAGCAATCAGATCTGTTATCCGAAGAGGTTGGCTCACTAGCCCGGCTTAGACGGCAGACCTCCGGTTCACGCACGGTGCTCGGCCTCTTCCGGTCGCAGCAGCTCCAATGTTAGCCCAGTTAGCACAGCACGTAGCTCCAGGTGTAGCTCTGATAATAGCCCAGCTCCAGACGGCGGTCCTCCGGTTCGCACACGGTGCTCAGCCCAGCTCGAAGCTCCAGGCGGCGGTCCTCCGGTTCGCACACAGTGCTCAGCCCAGCTCAAAGCTCCAGGCGGCGGTCCTCCGGTTCGCACACGGTGCTCAGCCCAGCTCGAAGCTCTAGGCAGCGGTCCTCCAGTTCGCACACGATGCCCGGCCCAGCTCGAAGCTCCAGGCGGCGGTCCTCCGGTTCGCACACGATACCCGGCCCAGCTCGAAGCTCCAGGCGGCGGTCCTCCGGTTCGCACACGGTGCTCAGCCCAGCTCGAAGCTCCAGGTGGCGGTTCTCCGGTTCGCACACAATGCTCAGCCCAGCTCGAAGCTCCAGGCGGCGGTTCTCCAGTTCGCACACTGTGCTCAGCCCAGCTCGAAGCTCCAGGCGGCGGTTCTCCAGTTCGCACACAATGCTCAGCCCAGCTCGAAGCTCCAGGCGGCAGTCCTCCGGTTCGCACACTGTGCTCAGCCCAGCTCGAAGCTCCAGGCGGCAGTCCTCCGGTTCGCGCACGATGCCTGGCCCAGCTCGAAGCTCCAGGCGGCAGTCCTCCAGTTCGCGCACAGTGCTCGGCCTCCTCCGGTCACAGCAGCTCGGATGTTAGCTCAGTTAGCACAGCACGTAGCTCAGATGCTAGCCCAGCTCGTAGCTCCCGACAGCGGTACACCGGTACTTGCACGGCGCTCAGCCTCCTTCGGTCGCAACAGCTCCGAGGTCTGCACACGATACCTGTCGACGGCTTTTCAGTCCGTGCGGCGTTCAGCCCTCTCTGGTCGCGGCGGCTTCGAGGTCGGCTAGCCAGCTTCTTCCTCTTAATCACGTCTTCTGCCTCCTTTGTATGTGTTTGGGACCTTTAATAACAAAGTTCTCCATTTCACCACATTACATGAGCAGACCATCTAGTGAGAGTTTGGATCTTTTAAAATTGGACAAATATTGTCCTGGTGGCGGGTCATTTTGACCCGAGGGCAGCAGCAGGGTTATTTCAGCAGTCAGTTGTCATATGTCTGACTGGATAATCTATTTTGAAACAACTCCACTCACAAAAATCTCTTTGTGATTCATGTAAATGCAGCTTTACATAAAGTTATTTACATACATTTTGGTTACAGTATTAGCATGTGTACTGTAAATAGCAGCTGCACCTAGCTGTATCACTATAGGTGCATGCTGGGACACTTCCAGCAGAAATATATTACCATGTCAAATTAAAGGCTCAGTCTGCAGTTTTTGGTAGAACGTAGCACTTAGGAAATTTTCATCTGGGAAAGAATTCTGGTCCCTCCCCACTCAGAACCATAGATGGCGGTCACAGAACAGTAATCTCCTTCACGTTCCGAGAACCAAATTAAGGACCATGGGAGACCAGGCTTTCAGTGTGGCTGCCCCCCGCCTGTGGAACTCTCTTCCTGACTGTCTGAGAGCGGCTTGAAGACCTTTCTTTTCGACCGAGCATACTCTACCTCCTCATGATTCTACTTTTGATCTTAATGGTAAATGGTAAATGGAGCTTATTTATATAGCACTTTCCAGCCCCCTGTGAGGGACCCCAAAGCACTTTACAATACCAACCATCCACCCATTCATACACACATTCATACACCGGTAGCGGCGACTGCCATGCAAGGCGCCTTCCAGTCCTACCGGGAGCAACTCGGGGTTAGGTGTCTTGCCCAGGGACACAACGATACATGGTGTGAGTAACCGGGATTCGAACCTCCAACCTTCCGATCGGGGGACGACTGCCATTACCACTACACCACGGCCGCCCTTAGTTGATATTGTTATTGATTTTACTTGTTATTGATTTTACTTGTTTTTTACTTGTTTTGTTGACATTTAATTCTGTTGCACCTTGCAGCACTTTGAGATTTTCATTAATGAAAAGTGCGTTATAAATTGAATTCATTATTATTATTATTATTATTATGGCTCAGGTTGCTCTTGCTGTTGGTGAAATTCAACTCTGTTTCCGAATGCTCCGACTCCACTACATTTCCTGTCAGCAGCTGCGAAGTTCTGTGATTATATGTTAATAAAACGTTCTAAAAAATAAAATAAAAACAGGGAGCGCTGGTCCAGCACACCAGAACACCAGGAAATCTGCAGAGCCGCGCGCAGCCACGTTGGACATGAGTTTAATTCGCTCGTGACAAATTCATTCATTTCCTCAATGTTTCTGTCATGACTCAGCGGAGGATGAAGCGATCACTTGACTTTTGGCAAAAAAACAAAAGAAAAGTCCAGATCAGGGATGAAGAAGGGGAATTTAATACATTTGTGTCACATACAAAACAGTTTTGCATCGCTTTGCAATTATTTCAACGAGAACCTGCGCGGCCGCTGCGGGCTGGGACGGGGGCGTGGGTTAGGAGCGTGAGAAGCTCTGTTTTTATTGGCTGGTTAAAAACTCTGTTTTTATTGGCTGGTTAACGGCGGGTCACTGTGGCTTTTTTGAAATTCTTATTTACCACCTGGAGAAGCAAGGGGACTATAGTTTTTTTCAGAGATTACTTTGTCTAACATCAGCCTGTCAGGAGATAGTGACAGAGTGAAGAAATATGTTAAAAATATATTTTTAGACAACTTACAGACTGCACTACAGAACTGCAGACTGCAGCTTTAAATATGTCAATGTGTTTAGCATGTGAAGAAGCACATCATAATGCAGACACCTGGTCACAAACTGGGATGAAGATTATACAAATATAAAGAGATCCATAGGTGTAATGCAAAATAGGTTGCCTCACTTATTTGGTCATAATGCACTTTTTCCCCAACAATCATTGTCATTGATGTCCCTCACAAAATGAGTTAGTCATTAAATACATCTTGAGTTTATGTATATACTGTATACATACACACACACACACACACACACAAATATATATATATA
>JBBPBX010002505.1:79690-90132 GCA_038048925.1 Garcialebias charrua
TCCAACTACCTTCATGTCCTCTCTAACTGCATCCATATATCTCCTCTTTGGCCTTCCTCTGTGTCTTTTTCCTGGCAGCTGCATTTCTAACATCCTTCTACCAATATACCCACTGTCCCTCCTCTGGACATGTCCAAACCATCTCAGTCTGGCCTCCCTAACTTTATCTCCCAGTTGTTCAACATGTGCTGTACCTCTGATTATCTCATTCCTGATCTTATCCATCCTTGTCACTCCTAAGGAGAACCTCAGCATCTTCATTTCTGCTACTTCCAGTTCTTTCTCCTGTCTTTTTGTCAATGACACTGTCTCCAGACCATACAACATAGCTGGTCTCACCACTGTCTTGTAAACTTTTCCTTTGACCTTTGCTGACACCTTTTTGTCACAAATCACTCCTGAAACTTTTCTCCATCCACTCCATCCTGCCTGGACTCTCTTCTTCACCTCTTTACCACATTCCCCATTTTCCTGGACAGTGGACCCCAAGTACTTGAAGTCCTGCACCTTTGTGACCTCTGCTCCTTGTAGCCTCACTGTTCCACTGGCCTCCCTCTCATTCACACACATGTACTCTGTCTTACTACGGCTGACTTTCATTCCTCTTCTTTCAAGAGCATACCTCCACCTCTCCAAGTTCTCTTCCACCTGTTCCCTGTTCTCACCACATATCACAATGTCATCTGCAAACATCATAGTCCATGGGGATTCCTGCCTGACCTCATCTGTTAGTCGGTCCATCACCAGAGCAAACAAGAAGGGGCTCAGAGCCGATCCTTGATGCAATCCCACCTCCACCTTGAAGCTATCTGTCACTCCTACAGCACATCTCACCACTGTCCTGCTGTCCTCATACATGTCCTGTACCAGTCTAACATACTTTTCTGCCACTCCAGATTTCCTCATGCAATACCACACCTCCTCTCTTGGCACCCTGTCATATGCTTTTTCTAAATCCACAAACACACAATGGAGTTCTTTCTGACCCTCTCTGTACTTCTCTATCAACATCCTCAAAGCAAAGATGGCATCTGTGGTGCTCTTTCTTGGCATGAAACCATACTGCTGCTCACAGATAGTCACCTCTTGTCTAAGCCTTCCTTCCACAACTCTCTCCCAGATCTTCATCGTGTGGCTCATCAACTTAATTCCCCTGTAGTTGCTACAACTCTGTACATCACCCTTGTTCTTAAAAATGGGAACCAGCACACTTCTTCTCCATTCTTCAGGCATTTTCTCACCCTCAAATATTCCATTAAATATTTGAGTCAAAAACCTCACTGCCATCTCTCCAAGACATTTCCAAACCTCCACTGGTATGTCATCAGGTCCTACTGCCTTCCCCTTCTTCATTCTTTTCAGAGCTTTCCGGACTTCACCCTCACTAATCTTTCCCACTTCCTGGTCCACAGTTTCTATGACCTCCACTCTTCTTTCTCTTTCATTCTCTTCATTCATTAGCTCCTCAAAGTAATCCTTCCATCTTCCCATCACACTCTCCTCACTTGTTAGAACATTACCATTCCCATCTTTAATAAGCCTAACCTGCTGCACATCCTTTCCAGCCTGATCCCTCTGTCTTGCCAATCGGTACAAGTCCTTCTCGCCCTCTTTAGTGTCCAGTCTCCCATACAACTCATTGTACGCCCTCTGCTTTGCCTTAGCTACTTCCCTCTTTGCTCTATGTCCCATCTCCTTATATTCCTGTCTCCTCTCTTCAGTCCTCTCACTGTCATATTTCTTCTTGGCTAATCTCTTTCTTTGAATGGCGTCCTGCACTTCACTATTCCACCACCAGGTTTCCTTATCATCCATTCTCTGTCCAGATGACACACCAAGTACCTTCCTACCTGTCTCTCTAATTACTGTTGCTGTAGTAGCCCAGTCACTTGGAAGCTCTTTCTTACCACCCAGAGCCTTTAACAGCTCGTCTCTGAATTTCTCACAACATTCTTCCTTCTTTAGCTTCCACCATTTGGTCTTCTTCTCTGATTTTACTCTTTTTCTCTTCTTCACAACAACAGTCATTCTACACACAACCATCCGATGCTGTCTGGCCACGCTCTCCCCTGCCACAACCTTACAGTCTCCAATCTCCCTCAGGTTTCCTCTTCTACACAGAATGTAGTCGACCTGTGTACTCCTTCCTCCACTCTTATAGGTCACTCTATGTTCCTCCCTCTTTTGGAAATAGGTATTGACTATAGCCATTTCCATTCTCTTGGCAAAATCCACCACCATCTGTCCTTCCTGGTTTCTTTCCTTGACACCAAACCTACCCATCACTTCCTCATCCCCTCTGTTTCCTTCACCAACATGTCCATTCAGGTCTGCTCCAATCACCACTCTTTCCTCCCTGGGAATACTCTCTATCACTTCATCCAAATCTTTCCAAAATTTATCTTTCTCCTCCCCATCACATCCAACCTGTGGAGCATAACCACTGACTATGTTTAGCATCAGACCTTCTACTTCTACCTTCAGGCACATCACCCTATCTGACACTCTCTTCACCTCTACTACATTCTTTGCCAGCTCCTCCTTCAGGACCACCACTCATTTTCTATTTCTATCCACACCATGGAAAAAATGTTTGAACCCTGCTCCAATGCTGCGAGCCTTGCTGCCCTTCCACTTGGTCTCTTGGACACATAAAACATCTACCTTTCTTCTCTGCATCATGTCAGCCAGCTCTCTACCTTTGCCTGTCATTGTCCCCACATTTAGAGTTGCAACCCTCAGTCCTACATTCTTCACTTTCCTCCTCTCCCTCTGTCTCCTGACACGTTTCCCTCCTCGGGGTCTTTGACTAACAGTAGCGCAATTTCCACCGGCACCCTGTTTGTCAACAGCACCGGTGACGGTCGTTGTTAACCCGGGCCTCGACCGATCCGGTATGGTTTCGCTTTGATGAACTCGCATTATGGTTTTGGCAAAAGTGTTTTACATCGGATGCCATTCCTGACACAACCCTCATCATTTACCCGGGCTTGGGACCGGCACAAGAGATACACTGGCTTGTGCTCCCTTGTGGCTGGTTTGTGTTCGATTCAATCACACTTGTATATAAGATCCAAATATACTAGACTTTTAACTTTTTGGTGTGGTCAGACTAATCCTTTAAAATTTATCAAAGGATAGGCATTTTTAAAGTGTGCTGTTTTCATAAGTGGTGTCCCAATACCAGCATCAAGTTTTCATACTTGTCTCTCCAAAAACACCCAAATACTTCAAACTGATACCACTTTTATTCTTGGTGATGTCATTTCCTCCTCCACTTTGCAAGTAACTGAGGACAAACAAAACATGTCCATAGTTTAGAAATATTCTAAGAAAATCACAGGTGATGTTATGACAGCAGACTGTTTGATGTGTTCTTAACAATGGTTCTAAATTAATTGTGGGATGTTTAAGTACTAACGCATTAACTGCTCAGTATCTGCAAGTGCAAGATGAAGTTCTTGTACTGGTACTGAAAAATGTTTTTGTATGGAGATTCCCTTAAATTTTATTAAGTCAAAAACAGTTATCATCAAGCTGCTCCTCAAAAAAATCAATCTGGACTTAACACTTGTGAGTAAATTTAGACCCATATCAATTTTCCCATTTGTGGCTAAAATAATTGGGAAAAAAAACAATTTTTCAATAATGAAATAACTCCTTAGCACTAAACATTACCTTTTAATTTTTCTGGTCAGGTTTTCGTTCCTATCACAGCACTGAGATAGCTCTTGTTATGGTCTTCAGTGATATCCGATTGAACACTGACAGCATCAAGACCTCAGTCTTTGTTCTACTTGATCTCAGTGCTGCCTTCAATACAGTTGATCACAACATATTACTGGACCGACTGGAAAATTATGTTAGTATTTCTGACACAACACTGAATTGGCTCAAATCATACCTGGAAAAGAGGAACTTCTTTGCAACAATCAGACATTACAAATCTGAGCTGAACAAAGTTACGTGTGGCGTCCCCCAAGGCTCCATCCTGGGTCCTCTTCTGTTTAACATCTACATGTTCCATCTAACTCAATTTTTAGAGAACAACTAGATAAAACATCCTAACTATGCAGATGATGCACATATCTACATCACTTTCTCACATGGGGACTACAGTCAAATACATGCACTGACTGAGTGCATTGAACAAAGTAACTTTGGATGTTCCAGAACTTTCTCCAGCTTAACATAGAATAAACTGAAGTAGTAATTTTTGTAGCAAAATAGAAAATAAAAGTTAGCAAACACCTGTAATTTGTGATGCTCAAACGTTCATACAATACCTGAAACCTTGATGTGGTCATGAACTCTGACCTGTGCTGAAACTGACACATTAAACAGTTACAAAGGCAACTTTCTACCACCTGAAGAATATAGCTACAGCACTGATGACTCAGCATGACAGACAAACTCATCCATGTACCGGTATTTATTTTAGCCTATTTGACAACTGAAAAGGAGTATTTAACGATCTTTCAAAAAAGCAATCCATCAGACTGCTGCAGCTTATCCAGAATACTGCTGCCCGAGTCCTCACAAAGATTATTTCAATTCAGTTCAATTCAGATTATTTATATAGCACCAAATCACAATGGAAGTTATCTCAGGGCACTGAACAGAAACATTTACATACAATGTAAATGCCAATTAGTAACGTTATCTATCTAAGGAAAGAAGGAAGCCAGCAGATGCATTGAATCTTCATTTCATTGCAGTCTCCCATCCTGAGCTCGCACAAAGGCAACAGTGGAAATGAAAGACTCCATCATAAGAAATCTCCAGCAGAACAAGGCTCAAAACGAATGGCCATCTGCTTCGACCGGCTAGGTTTGAGAGGATAGGAAGGAGAAATGGATATACAATGACAAGTCCAGAATGGAGGTGAACAGGTGAGCAGGTCCTCACTAGGAGGCAGATACAAAGAAAAACACATGTTAAGATAGACACAATTACAAATACAAATTATTCATTTGTATTCATTAATAACTATTCATTTGATGAAAGGAGGTCATAACAAAATTATATATTTTCTAATCTTTTCTTATCTTATCTGTCATCCAGTAGTCATCCAGTAGTCTAAGCATACTGTAACTAAGGGATAGGTTAGGAATCCCAAGCCGACCCTAACTATAGGATTTATCAAAAAGGAAAGCATTAACACAGTCTTAAAACTGGACAATGTGTCAGCCTCACCGACATCCATCCATCCATCCATTTTCGTCCGCTTATCCGGGGTCGGGTTGCGGGGGTAGCAGCCTAAGTAGGGAGGCCCAGACTTCCCTCTCCCCAGCCACATGGAGCAGCTCCTCTGGGGGAATCCCAAGGCGTTCCCAGGCCAGCCGAGAAACATAGTCCCTCCAGCGTGTCCTGGGTCTTCCTCTGGGTCTCCTCCCGGTGGGACATGCCCGGAACACCTCCCCAGGGAGGCGTCCAGGAGGCATCCTAACCAGATGCCCGAGCCACCTCAACTGGCTCCTCTCGATGTGGAGAAGCAGCGGCTCTACTCCGAGTCCCTCCCGGATGACTGAGCTTCTCACCCTATCTCTAAGGGAGAGTCCAGACACCCTGCGGAGAAAACTCATTTCAGCCGCTTGTATCCGAGATCTCGTTCTTTCGGTCACAACCCAAAGCTCATGACCATAGATGAGGGTGGGAACGTAGATCGATCGGTAAATTGAGAGCTTTGCCTTTCGACTCAGCTCTCTCTTCACCACGACAGACCGGTACAGCGCCCGCTTCACTGCGGATGCTGCACCTATCCGCCTATCGATCTCACGCTCCAGTTTTCCCTCATTCGTGAACAAGACCCCGAGATACTTAAACTCCTCCACTTGGGGCAGGACCTCATCCCCGACCCGGAGAGGGCATGCTACCCTTTTCCGGCTCAAGACCATGGCCTCGGATTTGGAGGAACTGATCCTCATCCCGGCCGCATCACACTCGGCTGCAAACCGCTCCAGCGAAAGCTGTAGATCACGATCTGATGAAGCCAATAGGACCACATCATCTGCAAAAAACAGAGAAGCGATTCTAAGGCCACCAAAACGGATCCTCTCAACACCTTGGCTGCGCCTAGAAATTCTGTCCATAAAAGTTATGAACAGAATCGGTGACAAAGGGCAACCTTGGCGGAGTCCAACTCTCACTGGAAACGAGCCTGACTTACTGCCGGCAATGCGGACCAAGCTCTGACACCGGTCGTACAGGGACCTAACAGCCCATATCAATGGGCCTGGTACCCCATACTCCCGGAGTACCCCCCACAGAACCCCCCGAGGGACGCGGTCGAATGCCTTTTCCAAGTCCACAAAGCACATGTAAACTGGTTGGGCAAACTCCCACGCGCCCTCCAGGACCCTGCTGAGGGTGTAGAGCTGGTCCAGTGTTCCACGACCAGCACGAAAACCACACTGCTCCTCCTGAATCCGAGGTTCGACTATCCGACGGACCCTCCTCTCCAGAACCCCTGAATAGACCTTACCAGGGAGGCTTAAGAGTGTGATCCCCCTATAGTTGGAACACACCCTACGGTCCCCCTTTTTGAATAGGGGAACCACCACCCCAGTCTGCCAATCCAAGGGAACTGCCCCCGATGTCCACGCGATATTGCAGAGTCGCGTAAGCCAACACAACCCCACAACATCCAGAGCCCTAAGGAACTCAGGGCGAATCTCATCCACCCCCGGAGCCCTGCCACCGCGGAGCTTTTTAACCACCTCGGTGACCTCAGCTCCAGAGATTGGAGAGCCCGACCCAAAGTCCCCAGGCTCCGCTTCCTCAGTGGAAGACGTGCCAGTAGGATTGAGGAGGTCTTCGAAGTACTCCGCCCACCGACTCACAACATCCCGAGTTGAGGTCAACAGCACGCCATCCCCACCATAAATGGTGTTGGTCGCGTACCGCTTTCCCCCCCTGAGACGCCGGATGGTGGACCAGAATCGCCTCGAAGCCGTACGGAAGTCATTCTCCATGGCCTCTCCGAACTCCTCCCACGCCCGAGTTTTTGCCTCAGCAACCACCCGAGCCGCATGCCGCTTGGACTGTCGGTACCTATCTGCTGCTTCCGGGGTCCCACAGGCCAAAAAGGCCCAATAGGACTCCTTCTTCAGCCTGACAGCATCCCTCACCGCCGGTGTCCACCACCGGGTTCGAGGGTTGCCACCACGACAGGCACCAACAACCTTGCGGCCACAACTCTGATAAGCTGCCTCGACAATAGAGGCGCGGAACATGGCCCACTCGGACTCAATGTCCCCCGCCTCCCTCGGAACGTGTTCAAAGCTCTCCCGGAGGTGGGAGTTAAAGCTCCGTCTTACGGGAGACTCTGCCAGACGTTCCCAGCAGACCCTCACAATACGTTTGGGTCTGCCAGGTCTGACCGGCATCCTCCCCCACCATCGGAGCCAACTCACCACCAGGTAGTGGTCAGTTGACAGCTCCGCCCCTCTCTTCACCCGAGTGTCCAGGACATGCGGCCGCAGATCAGATGAGACGACAACAAAGTCGATCATTGAACTGCGACCTAGGGTGTCCTGGTGCCAAGAGCACATATGTGACACCCTTATGCCTGAACATGGTGATCGTTATGAACAATCCATGACGAGCACAGAAGTCCAACAACAAAACACCACTCGGGTTTAATGTAGGCGAAGGGAGGCTACCCTCTCGTTCACCGGGGTGAACCCCAACGTACAGGCACCAAGATGGGGGGCAACAAGTATGCCCACTCCTGCTCGGCGCCTCTCACCAGGGGCAACTCCAGAGTGGAAGAGTGTCCAACCCCTCTCAAGGAAACTGGTTCCAGAGCCAGAGCCATGCGTTGAGGTGAGTCCGACTATTTCTAGCCGGAACCTCTCAACCTCACACACTAGCTCAGGCTCCTTCCCCACCAGAGAGGTGACATTCCATGTCCCAATGGCCAGCTTCTGTAGCCGAGGATCAGACCGCCAGGGTCCCCGCCCTCGGCCACCACCCATCCCACAATGCACCCGACCCCTTTGGCCCCTCCCACAGGTGGTGAGCCCATGGGAAGGGGGACCCACGTCTCCTCTTCGGGCTGTGCCCGGCCGAGCTCCATGGGTAAAAGCCCGGCCACCAGGCGCTCGCCAACGTGCCCTACCTCCGGGCCTGGCTCCAGAGTGGGGCCCCGGTGACCCGCGTCCGGGCGAGGGAACATTTTGTCCATTTTTTTGTCCATCCTCACTGACAGAAATTGGAAATTGGTTCTACGAGTGGAGCCTGATAATTGAAGGCTCTGCCTCCCCTTGTGCTTTTGGAAACTCTCAAGAGAGTGAATCTAATCAGTTCAGTTCTGATGTCTTTGGACTGGCTTCCTGTGGCTTAGCAAACTGGTTTTAAGATTGTTTTGCTGGCTTACAAAACATTAAATGGTCTAGGTCCAAAATATATCTCTGATCTACTACATCATCATGAGCCATTAAGACCTCTGAGGTCATCTGGATTAAATTTGCTTTTTGTCATCAGTCAAAACCAAACATTCAGAAGCTACATTTAGCTTTTATGCACCAAATATGTGGAACAAACTTGCAGAAGATTAAACAATTTAATTCAATGATTTGAATTTGACTTAACTCAAAGTATCGCTGGGTTATTGTAATCTCCCAGGTGACGTACAAATGACACTTTAAACAACCTAGGGGCACTTTGGAATAATTTCTTCTCCTAAACAACCTTCGGAGTTGCCATTGAAAGAAAGAAACCATAACGCTGATTACGAGAAAGAGTGCAAAGTACTTGCGTGAATTTTCTTCCATCAGACTGTCTCCATGCCCTAAACACCATCTTCATGAACAACTCAATATAAAATTTTAAGGGACTTTTACCACGAAATGGACAATGTCTCACTGCTGGTGAAGCAAGCCAGCATTGCTCCATTGGCCAGTGCTTCCTCTCAAGTAAGGCTGATTTTTCTGTGTCAAAACTAGTTAGGCTGCCTGTCACTCACAGCTCATGAGTGTGATGTCTGTGGGAGATACTGGACACATGAGACAAACAAAACACAAACTTCAAACATATTTGCTTACCATCTTACCGCAGTAGCTGCATTTTGGGGCTGTTCAGCATTGTCTCTCTTTCAACGTGTGCAACCAATCTGCATGAGGTTGACCTCTTGTCCCATGGATGAAGATGAGGACTGAATGGGTAACCCTAACAGGGAACTGGTGCCTGGGCAATTCTGGAACCTGTGGCTCTTTTGCTGCAGATTCTTCCACAGCCAGTTGTTGATTTGGCCAACCAAGTGTCAACTCATCTGTGGTTTCTGATTCATCACCAGTTGCCAAGTCATCTTTAAATCTTCAGCGAAGGAGTCAACAAAAGCAACTCCAAGTGATTCATTGTTCCAGCGCACCTCCACTGCTGAAACCCACAAGTAGATTGAGTGTTTACCCTGTAAATATTAAATTCTCAACAAGATGGGAGCTTAGGTAAGCTTTAACTTTTAACTCCTCATTCATTCAACATTTATTTATACATGTTAGTCTCATTGAGCCACAAGGACTAATATACAAGAGAGAACTTTTTTAAACAAAGAACACAGATGAGGTACATACAATAATCGACATTCATATAAAAATACATATAAAATGAAAAGTAAATAGAAGAAATTAAATTAAAAAACTGCAAAAACAAAACAAAAACAGCTACACTATAAAGCGGCATCACATACTATAAGCAGGAACATGTCTGCGCTGGTTTTAGCCATGAACTTAGCAGTTGTTTAAAATCCCTTAGAGAGGTCAAAGTCAAGAGCTTCAGATCTTTTTGTAAGGTGTTACAGGTTACAGGGCTGAAGTAAAAGAAGGCCCTTTTGCCAAGTTTGGTCCGCGCTGAGGGTACACTGTAAGTAATTATATCCTGAGAGCGCACACTGTGGCTGCACTCATGGAGTGACATAAAGAAGGAGATATACAGTATGAATGCAACAGCCAAGAAGTGATTTAAAGATGGAAATGTACCAGAGTGAGAGTCTGGGTGAAGTTAATAATGATCAGTTAACCAATGAATACAGAGTGCAATGGTGGGTACGATAGTTACAGCCACTTATGAATCTTAGTGCACCATGATAGACAGCATTTAACATCTGCAGGATACTTGCAGGAGAATTTATGTACAAATTAAATAATGTCACTGTAGTCAGGAACATCATTCGAAGATAAACTAGAAGGAAGGACTGCTGGGACTGACTTCTTGTTTGAAAACAACATCCCTTTGGTTTTAGCCACATTTAGCACAAGTTTGAGACGGAACAAATCTGACTGGATGATGTCGAAAGCAGATTGTAAAAGCTGGAAAGCCTTAGTAACTGTTCTAGCTTGACAATAGAATACTGTGTTGTTGGCATAGAAATATGAATGTCCTTGTTAGTATAGTGATGAGTATCCCAGCCTGTCACGTGGGAGACCGAGGTTCAATTACCC
>JBBPBX010002506.1:9442-24407 GCA_038048925.1 Garcialebias charrua
TTATATATATATGTGGGGGGGGGGGGGTAATCATACAGGCCAAATTAGTTTCTGTGATGGATTGTTTACTTTTGATTAAAAATAATTAGTTTAGAATAGTTGAGATCATGTCAAATGGTGTTATTTGTAAAGATTATCAGCAATTAATGTCCTACCTGCCCTAGATATTCTTTGGTTTGGTGGAAGTTTCATTTTGACTGATGATGTCAGAGTCAGAGTCAGAGAGTCAGAGAGTCTATATTGTCATTGTCATGATGTAATGGCTAGCTGGAGTGAGGTGACGAACAAAATGGATCACTGTCAACTTTTAACAACTCCAGTCAAAAATAGTTTTATGTGATTCATGCGGACACTTTTTCTATAAATTACATTGTTGTCCATTTCATATTACATGATTATTATGGCAGAAAAAAATATAGAATTGCTGTACCACATTAAAAGTGCTACTATTCTGATGCTGCTGCTAGTAGTGCGCTAATAACCATAGAATTTGATGTAAACAAGTGTATATTGCCAAACCAATATATAATAGTATAACCTAACCAAACCAATAGTATAAATATTATAAAAATGAATTTGTATAAATTGGTAAGACCGTTTTTATATTATAGATGTGTTAACATGGCATAAATCCACAAACTAGCCATTATCCCATCAATTCTGCCCAAATTAAACTTTTTTTTCTCTTCAAAAAGCTGTTGTAGATTATTCAAAAGGCTATCTAGAACAGGTAGGATATTAATTGTTCATAACATCTTTACAAAACCCCACTGAAAAATTCTGAACTATGCTTTAAGGTTAAAATTTATTTTCTAGGTTTTACATAGATGTGTTTAGTGGTGTCGCAGAGGTCTGAGAAGGCGAGCCTGTGATTGGAAGGTCGCTGGTTTGACCCCCAGGTCTGGCAATGTAAAAAATAGTTGGGACTAGAAGCACCCACACCTTCCTCCACCCTCGTTTGCCCCACTCTGGGCCCTTGAGCAAGGTTCTTAACCCCGACCATCTGCTTCCTCTGGGCACATTTAGATGGCAGCTCTCTGCTCCACACAGAGGGCTGTGGTAGCTCGATGGTCTGTGGTTGCATCAGGAAGGACATCCGGCGTAAACACAACTGCCAAGTCTTCGTGCGAGTTAGTTCACTGTGTCCTGATGCATGCTTAGTTCACTGTGGCGACCCCTGAAGAAGGGAGCAGCTGAAAGAAAGAAAAAAAACAAAAGCAGATGTTTGTTGAGGCAGCATCATGGCTCATTTGGTGGCGCTGCGGCCTCTCAGCGAGAAGGTTGCTGGATCGAATCCTGGCTGGGGGGCCTTTCTGGGTGGAGCATGCATGTTCTCTCCGTGCATGCATGGATTTTCTCTGGTTTCCTCCCACAGACCAAAAACATGCATGTTAGTCTGATTGGTAACTCTATTGAGCCTAGGTGTGAGTGAGAGAGTGAATGATTGTTGTCTCGTTTGTCTCCATGTGTCCATGTGATGGACGTCCAGGGTGTCTCCCGCCTCTTGTGCAGCAACTGATGGATAAGGGCACCTGTGCCCCACAAAGGAAGAAGCGGGCAAAGATAATGGATGGATGTTTAGGTGGAGCAAAATGTACACTTTTTGGCAGTGAATGTTCAAGTCTCTTGTATTCTTCTTGGGGTTTCTGAGCTGGAGGTTTGTCAAAGATTAAATCTGTCTTGTTGGAAGTTCTAGATGTTCACATCATAGGAGAACCGTGCCCCAGAATCCCTGTGCCGTAATGAAAGCAGATGGAGATGTACGACTGTGGCAGCGCAGCTTTTTGTTTCTGGTCTTTTAAGCCAGCCTCCTCTTTGTGTGAGTTATCCTTTAACAACATTCTGCATCAAAAAAGGCGTTCAATACAGGATCAACTGGACTTTATTTGTTGCAGAAAACGTTTCGACTTCTGTCCAGAAGTCTTTTTCAATTCTGAATGAATGGAAGCTGTGAGACCGAGAAGTTTTATACAGGCTGACAAGCCACGCACCAACATATGAAATTGGAAACTGAAATAACCCCACAACATACCTGAGATAACATGCCCATTCTATTTAAATTGACAAAACAACACATCACAGCTTAACAGAAGGGGGTTTGTAACACATACATGTAAATTGAAAGATCACACCTTAACAGTAGGGGGTTCCCTTGAGGTCTCTGGTAGAAGACACAAAACTGTATGTAAATTGACAAAAAACACCTCCCAACCAACAACAGAGGCTACTCAGAGAACTTTGTTAGTCTAATTTACAGACAAGACATCTCTGCTCCCATCCGGTGTAAAACGTTTCGGAATCAAATCCAAAACTGAGTTATAAGTCTTAGAAAGTTGAAATCTCAGACCTCCTCCTCTGTTAAGAGAAGGTTTTTCTCTCTTAACATAAACAGCTTCCTTCACCCCCCTCTCAAACCATCTGTGCTCTCGGTCCAAAATTTGAACATTCTGGTCCTCAAATGAGTGACCCTTGTCCGTGAGGTGGAGGTGAACAGCTGAGTTTTGTCCAGAGGAGGTTGCTCTCCTGTGTTGGGACATTCTTTTGTGGATAGGTTGCTTAGTTTCTCCGATGTAGCGGTCTGATCCTGTATTGAACGATCCTGTATTGAACGCCTTTTTTGATTTTATCATGTCCTGGACGACTGAGAATCTTCACCAGCAAACATTCTGCATCTTTCATCTTCTCATTCTGCCCCTTAAGTTGTGGGGGTCAAGCACTCCTGCTCCTCTCAGAGCAATCTGATGGCTGGAGAAGTGTGTACATACTGGGTAACACTGTGGCTGCCTGCCTGTGGAGCTCTCATGGCTTCTCATCTCCCTCAATGTGACAAACATTTTTGTGCTTCACATGCACGCTGTCTGCTCGGAGGAACCGGACTGGAGGTGCGAATGTCAGCTCGCCTCAACGTCACGACTGTTTCCCACTCTCCTTTTTACTTTGACGCCACAAGTTGCCCGGGCAAGTTGAATATCAGCTTGAATGTGTTACTCATGGAAACAGATGGAACAAACAAATCCAGCTCTGTTTGTGCCCAAAGATTTTACACGGATATAATTCTCCACAAAATGTTGCACAGCTGACTTTATAATAGTTAATAAAATAGACAATCTTTACTAAACCAAGATTTAAATTTTATTTTAATAAGCAACAGTGTGGAATCATAGTTCTTAATTTTTAATGGCAAACATCCCTGACTTTGTACTGCAGGCTGTTGATCGTCCTCAGTCTGAATCAGATACCTAAAGGTGGGGTGACATGATTTTTTTTACTATGCATACAATTGCTCAATACAGGTAGTCCCCGATTTACGAGCGCTCTGATCTGCGAGGTCCCAGACTTACGAGCTGCGAATTTTTGGAAAAAACGAAAAAAATACTGAGTTTTCATGTGTTTTTTCACTACAGTTAGCAAGTTAAGCATATAAACACACGTTTCCGATCATTTTTATGCACTCAAAAGTAGTTTTTAGATGAAAATAGAGTGTTTTTAGGTGCGCTGGCGAAATTTACGAGCGGACTTCCGGGTTGAATTTTTGGAAAAAACGAAAAAAATACTGAGTTTTCATGTGTTTTTTCACTACAGTTAGCAAGTTAAGCATATAAACACACGTTTCCGATCATTTTTATGCACTCAAAAGTAGTTTTTAGATGAAAATAGAGTGTTTTTAGGTGCGCTGGCGAAATTTACGAGCGGACTTCCGGGTTGAATTTTTGGAAAAAACGAAAAAAATACTGAGTTTTCATGTGTTTTTTCACTACAGTTAGCAAGTTAAGCATATAAACACACGTTTCCGATCATTTTTATGCACTCAAAAGTAGTTTTTAGATGAAAATAGAGTGTTTTTAGGTGCGCTGGCGAAATTTACGAGCGGACTTCCGGGTTTACGAGAGAAATGGCGGCCGTTCCAAATTACGAGATTTCCGGTTTACGAGCGCCACCTTGTGACGGATCTCGCTCGTAAATCGGGGAATACCTGTATATATATATATATGGATCGACCCCCTCAGCACTGGCTCTCCTCAGGGATGTGTGCTGAGCCCCCTTCTGTTCACTCTGCTCACATATGATTGTACAGCCACACTTCCAGGCTGTCATATTGTTAAGTTTGCAGATGATACAGCGGTGGTGGGATGCATCACAAACAATGATGAGTCCAGCTACAGACAGGAGGTGGAACACCTGGAGAGCTGGTGCAAAGAGAATAATCTTCACATGAATGTGAAGAAGACAAAGGAGATGATTGTGGACTTCAGAAGGAACAAACACACCCATGCCCCACTGAAAATAGGTGGGTCTGCAGTGGAAGTGGTCTCCAGCTACAAATACTTGGGTGTACACATGAATGATAACCTCAGCTGGAGCAACAACACCACCAGCCTGATCAAGAAAGGTCATCAGAGACTCTACTTCCTCAGACGGCTGAGACGAGCTGGTCTGAGCAGCCCAGTCCTCACCTCCTTCTACAGGTGTGCAGTGGAGAGCATCCTGTGCTCCAGCATCAACGTGTGGCATGGAGGCTGCACAGTTGAAGAGAGGAAAGCTCTGCAGAGAGTGGTGAAGGCTGCACAGAAGTCTGTTGGAGTCAGTCTCCCCACAATCACAGACATTTACACCTCCAGATGCAGGAAAAGAGCCACCTGCATCATGAAAGACCTCACTCATCCAGCACACTCACTCTTTGCCCCACTCCCCTCAGGACGGAGGTTGAGGAGCATCAAGTGTAGAACCACTAGACTGAGGAACAGCTTCTACCCTGAGGCTGTTAGACTCATGAATAAATAAAAATAAAATAAAAAATAAACACTGCAAAATATCACATCATACTGATGCTGATCTGTTTTCTTGTTGCTGTGTTCATCTGTGTTCATCTGTGACCATCTGCTCATACAAACTCATGTTCGTGCTGCTGTTTATTCCCACTATATTAGGCTTAGTGTATTACTAGTTGATGTTTTTCTTAGTTAGTTCTAGATGTTATTACTGTTTTTCTCTTTCATTTGTTGTTGGATGTAACTGGGACCTCGTGTACATAATCTCGTTTTCATCACATGTACCACATGCGGTGCAAATGACAATAAAGACTCTCTGACTCTGACTCTGATATATATATATATATATATATATATATATTAGGGATGTGCCGATCGATCGGAAACCGATCAATCGGCACCGATAATCATTAAAGCGGATGTGATCGGCTTTTGCCTTCAATTACCGATCACAGAGCCTGTGATGCGAAGTTTGCTAACTGCAAAACGTGCGACGAAAAAGTACCTTGTGGAAGAATTTCAACGAAGTCCTTCAACACAACAAACCTAATTCGTCATTAAAATGTTTTAATACGTTTTAATAACTTACCAAAAGCCGTCTGCCAGCGCCCCCATAAGCAACACCTGTTAGCATGTAGCTCCACCGAGTAGCCCCACCGAGTCCGCTCCGCTGCGCAGTTACGGGCAGTCCAGTTTAGCTGCGGCTTCAAAAAGGCTGTCGGCTTTGTTATTCCAAGTTAGCTGGGTGTCCCCCGATATCTTCTGCTTCCAGTCCGACATCGAGGCGAGCTCCAGGAACCTCTGATCGCACAAAGCCGGCTGTCTGCTGCAGGTCCGGTTTAGCATGTTAGCCTTAGCTCATACCATGAGCTGCTGGTCTCGCGCGGCGCTGTAGGAACGCTCGGCGGTGTGATCGCAGCTGCTGCTCCAGTCCTGAGACATTCACAGAGTTCAGGGAGTGTTTCCAGTTAATTTATCCGTATGAGGCATCCTCTTATGGGAGAAACAGTCCTCCAAACGCCGACTGCCGAGTGTGGAGGCGGTATTTCCTGGTTCTTCTTCTTCTTCTATAGAGTTTAATGGCGGTTGGCGAACTCATATTAAGCGCATTACCGCCACCTGGTTCCCGCAGGAAGTTGTTCAAAAAAGCACGAAATTATTTAAAAAAAATAATAATAATGATACTTTACGTATTTATAAAGCCATTTGTAAAAACAGCCAACAGTGCAGCTTTAAGTAGCAAATGGGGTATTTTAGTTTTTTATATGAAGTAATAGATGTGTTTTTTTTTTAAACAATAAAATACCTTTTTTTTTTTATTGAAAGTTAGTAATGTAAACATTTTTCTTTGATAATGCAGTTGATAATTACTTTTATTTACTTTGTTCTCTGAAATAAATTAGTAAAAATAATATTTTTAAAGTTTTTCAGACAAAAACATATTTTTAAAATATGTTTTTGTCTGAATTATGGTGATTTTATGGTTCTGAAAATAACATGAGTGCTGCTTCTGGCTACAAGATCTGAAAAGTTTTCAGATCTTGTAGCCAGAAGCAGCACTCATAAATTACAGGTAAGCCATTTGATCGGTGATCGGTGATCGGTTTATGTGATCGGCTCACATATAGGCAATCGGTTTTTTGATCGGTATCGGTGATCGTCACACATAGGTGATCGGTATCGGTATCGGTTTCAAAAAACCTGATCGGCACATCCCTAATATATATATATATATATATATATATATATATATATATATATATATATATATATATATATGTATATATATATATATATATATATACTATATATACNATATATATATATATATATATATATATATATATATATATATATATATATATATATATATATGTATATATATATGTATATATTATATATATATTATATATATATATATATATATATATATATCAGAGTCAGAGTCAGAGTCAGAGAGTCTTTATTGTCATTTGCACCGCATGTGGTACATGAGATGAAAACGAGATTATGTACACGAGGTCCCAGTTACATCCAACAACAAATGAAAGAGAAAAACAGTAATAACATCGAGAACTAACTAAGAAAAACATCAACTAGTAATACACTAAGCCTAATATAGTGGGAATAAACAGCAGCACGAACATGAGTTTGTATGAGCAGATGGTCACAGATGAACACAGATGAACACAGCAACAAGAAAACATATCAGCATCACCATGATGTGATATTTTGCAGTGTTTATTTTAATTTTATTTTTATTTATTCATGAGTCTAACAGCCTCAGGGTAGAAGCTGTTCCTCAGTCTAGTGGTTCTACACTTGATGCTCCTCAACCTCCGTCCTGAGGGGAGTGGGGCAAAGAGTGAGTGTGCTGGATGAGTGAGGTCTTTCATGATACAGGTGGCTCTTTTCCTGCATCTAGAGGTGTAAATGTCTGTGATGGTGGGGAGACTGACTCCAACAGACTTCTGTGCAGCCTTCACCACTCTCTGCAGAGCTTTCCTCTCTTCAACTGTGCAGCCTCCATGCCACACGTTGATGCTGGAGCACAGGATGCTCTCCACTGCACACCTGTAGAACGAGGTGAGAACTGGGCTGCTCAGACCGGCTCGTCTCAGCCGTCTGAGGAAGTAGAGTCTCTGATGACCTTTCTTGATCAGGCTGGTGGTGTTGTTGCTCCAGCTGAGGTTATCATTCATGTGTACACCCAAGTATTTGTAGCTGGAGACCACTTCCACTGCAGACCCACCTATTATCAGTGGGGCATGGGTGTGTTTGTTCCTTCTGAAGTCCACAATCATCTCCTTTGTCTTCTTCACATTCATGTGAAGATTATTCTCTTTGCACCAGCTCTCCATATATATATATAAAGGGGCAGTTTTCATAAGACTAGTCCTTCTTCTGCCATCTTTCATTTTATTTTATTTACTTTTTGATTGTATTGTATGTATAATTGTCATGTTTTTAAATGAAATGAATAAATTATCCACAAAAAAATCAGAATAAGCTTTATTATCATTGTACCAAAATACAATGAGATTATGTTTGTACAGTCGTGCAAAAGATAGGCGGAGTGCACATTGCTGCTGCTAAAAAGTGCAACCCCTTATTCTGTATCAGTATACTTTTAGATGGAAAAAGTTAAGAACCATATGAGGATAGAGGTCAGTGTACCTTTCATTCAATTGTTTTTTCATTGAGAATCAAAAATCTAAATATGAAAAAAATATTTGTCATTTCATTATTTATTTTGATGTGGGATTCAACAAATACAATTCGTCATTGTTTACTACATTTTTAACTTTAACCTCACATAAAAATCAAACTTTGAAAAACTGTCCTGTGGACTTACAGTAATTGATTTAAATTTTTGTTTTCTGTCAAATGTGTGACCTGGAAGTTTGTTTTCTTGTGTGTGTGTGTGTGTGTGTGTGTGTGTGTGTGTGTGTGTGTGTGTGTGTGTGTCTGCGTGTGTGTGTGTGTGTGTGCGTACGTGCGTGCGTGTGTACGTGCGTGCGTGCATGTGTGCATGTGTATGTGTGTTTTGCCTGCATATCGATGTCACGGCCTCGCTGGAAACACACTTGACATTAATCAAAGAGTTGTTTAAGACAAGCAAGACACACACAGAGATTTCCCTTGCACTGCAACAGCTGGGGATCCAACAGAGCTCGGAAATTAGCATCAGAAGAGTGCGTGCACAGCACAACCTGAAACGAAAAAGGAACGTTTCGGATGTAGAGTTGGAGACGTTTCGGATGTAGAGTTGGAGATTTTGAGCCAAGCACAGGCTTGGCTCAAAATATGAGGTTACATGTATATTTATTTTGGGTATAATATTTTAGCTTCAATTTTTAACATAGTTTTCCTCATCAGATGGGCCCGTCCTACGGGCGCACGTTTATGACAGGATATTTGTCGTTGATGGGAGTGTGGGCAGGAGAACGACGTGTAGAACAAGTCTCGAAACAGGTTCATCAGCCATATCATGAATACCGACATCAGGTAAGTGGTGCTGATAAAGCCCTCTGGATAGAGGGCGAAACATCTCTACAAAAAAGAAACTGTCCAGATGACCTGACTGAGAATTATTGCATTTGATACCTGGATGAATGAGCATGAACTTTGTTGTTGCGAGTAATTGTTAACATTTGTGGCAGCTGGTGATCAAACAGAGTTGAGTAGGCCTATCCACATTATTCCTACGTCCCATGATGCTTTGCGCGAAATGTGCACACGACTTCCGGTTGACCGGAAACACCGTTTGTTTACATGCGAGTAATACAGTTGAAGACAGTCCAAACTTTGTTGTTTTAGTTCATTAAAAATGTGGGAACACCACTCGTTTTGTTAAAAGAGGAGGGACAAATAAAAAGAAATTACAGATGTTACCTGATCGCGCAGACATAATTTAAAAATAACGCGTTTGCTCCGGCCTCTCGGCTAAGGTTTATTAGCAGCTATCTCGGCTAAAGATACCAGTCGCGTCTGAGATCTATCGTTTTAAGACAGTAAATCTTCCAAAACTCTCATTAATATCCCTCCCCGAATAAAAAGAAATAACAGATGTGACCTGATCGCGCAGACATAATTTAAAAATACATAAATAGCGAACGTGTTTGCTCCGGCCTCTCGGCTAAGGTTTGTTAGCTGCTATCTCGGCTAAAGATACCAGTCGCGTCTGAGATCTATCGTTTTAAGACAGTAAATCTTCCAAAACTCTCATTAATATCCCTCCCCGAATAAAAAGAAATAACAGATGTGACCTGATCGCGCTGACATAATTTAAAAATACATAAATAGCGAACGCGTTTGCTCCGGCCTCTCGGCTAAGGTTTGTTAGCATCTATCTCGGCTAAAAATACTGGTCGCGCCTGACATATATCATTTTAAGACAGTAAATCATCCAAAACTCTCATTATTAAACCCTCCCTGAATAAAAAGAAATTACAGATGTTACCTGATCGCGCAGACACAGCCATAGAGTAGGATGCAGGAACACTCTTTCTTTGTTTTGGGTCCGTGTTGAAAACACTGTTGTTTTAGCCAAAGATTTAGCTTGGTCCGGTTGTTGGTGCAGCCGCGAACAGCACAGCAGGTACCTGAACCCCGGTAGGACATTTCTGTAAACGTTCCGTTTAAACAAAAGCTGTGTTTGCTCCGATAAAATGAATGAAAATAACTTTCAAAAACACCCGCGATCCATAGTCCGCCTATGGAAAACAGGCACTTCCGGTGTCGGACCGGAAGTTCAATGCACATTCGCTTCTACAGTGACGCCTCCAGGAATATTGTGGATTGCTTCCTGTTGATCTTCATAGACTGCTGTGGTCTGTTTACCATTACCATGGTAACCAGATGCAATGGCGGAGTACACCACTTATTCTCAGACACCGCTAGACAAGTGAGCACTGGGTGTACCGGTATACTTAATTTGCAATAGCCTACTTCACTGTATATACAACATAGGCCTCCCATCCATAACTCGTATATTTTTGAAATTTTTAAAAAAAGATTAAATTTATAGATTTTTGCACCATCATATCGCCCTTAATAAGCTAGTCCTAACAGGTTAGGATTAATTAAAAAACATTTAAAAAAAGAATAATCAATATAATTTTTTCTTTACTAAGGGTGCTCGGAATCTAAATCCTGCCCCTTATCATGCTGAGTTGTATGGGTCATAAACACCTAGATCAGGATGAGAAGCTTAGCATGTTCGGCATGACCCATGTTTTGGCTATGGATGGGTACAGCAAAAAACAGTTTCAAATGCCACCATGCCAATAATAAACAACCTAATGATCTTTGAGGAAGTTTACAGGTAATAACAGACAAACCAGACGGTCAGAGTCACCCACTTACTTTAGAAAATCCATTTGCACTATTGTTGTGCATATGTACAATAGCTGTACTAGCTTGACACATTTGTTAGAAAACAAACATAAAAATCAAAGGAGTCCGCGGGACAGTTTCCCAAAACAAAAATAAAAATCAAATGAGTCCGCGGGACAGTTTTCCAAATTTTGATCTTTGATGAGAGTTTAAAGTCAAAAATGCAGAAAACAATGATTTATTATATTTGTTGAATCCCACATAAAAATGAATAATGAAATGACAAGTCATTTGTTCATTTTTGAATTTTGATTCTTTTTGAAAAAAAATTGAACGAAAAGGTAGACTGACCGATAGCTAGTGATATTACAAAAAAGATCTCTTCACATCTTGTCCTATCAGGACATGATTTGAGACATCAAAAAAAAAACTTTACCACCAAGCACATTTATAAACACATACATATGCATTTGACGTCAAGACGTTGAGATTTGTCCATGGGAATTTTCAGATAGGCCACGGTCCTGATATTGTTGTTCAACCGGCAGTTCTGATAAGCCTGCACAGAAGTTCTCAGGGGGTGGGAGAGTGTTGCAATAGACAAAGCTTTTGTCCCGAGTTATCCATGTCCCACGAGAAATTTGATAGTCGGCTCGTATCCAAGGCTAAATGGTGGAGTCAGATTCAGATAAGCCACAATTGTTGGTTTTTCTTCAGGCAGGGTGTTTTTTTTTTCTTCTTTCTCTCGTCCGCCTTGAGTCCTGCTGGAACTTTCTTGGTTCAAAATGGCCAAATTATTGGGTATCCACTCCACTGATCCGTGTTATGAGTCTTCTTCAAGGTCGATCCCAACAGCTGATTTTAAGTACTCATAGCATGAACCAAACTTTTGCACTGACTCAGAAACTTTGCCATGGCCGAAACTGCTGCCGAAATCTTCTTCAAAAGTTGATAAAACAGAGCCCCTGCTATCAAAAATTCAAATATATAAACATTTTCAGTGTCCTCCTGAGACAGGACTGAGAGACACATCAGCTGCCAAACTCTCCATGGATCTCTGATGTACCCTGCATCGTGAGTCTCAGCCAGACAAGAGGGTTCTCCAGGACCCTGTCATTTTGTTGAAAAGATTTTGTTGATTGCGTTGAAAGTTCAGCTCACCAGATCCATATTTGTATTTTTCGTTAGAGAGATGTGTACCAGGAGCTTCAAACACACAGAGAGCAAAGTAGGAGGAAGAGGAGAACATGAGGAGGGAGAGCAGGAGTGTTCACCTTGATCGAGAGCCATCATGCCATAGGGTCATCATCCAACATGAAGTAGGCCACACGTCACTCTTGTTGTACAACTCCTTGTAAAAAAAAATATGGAGGTACACAGAAAACCAAGTAGTCTAGAATGCTAAGTTTTGTGACATCAAATTTTGCATAGAAACTATTATAACAGAATATTTAATCATCTGTTCTGATGAATTGAAACTAGCTTTAGTACAAAACTTTACTGTAGAATTGGTCACATCTGTACTA
The DNA here is from genome assembly GCA_038048925.1 of Garcialebias charrua. Lineage (NCBI taxonomy): Eukaryota > Metazoa > Chordata > Actinopteri > Cyprinodontiformes > Rivulidae > Garcialebias > Garcialebias charrua. The sequence continues at coordinate 21,576 of JBBPBX010002506.1, forward strand.
GAAGAGTAATAAGAACATGGAACTTGTCTTGGAGGTATCCTAGCTCACGATAGCCCCTTTCATAAATCAAACCTGCACTATTCCCGCACAGACCAGTCCGGATTTAACCCTCCCCAGGTCATTCACAAGACAACAGTTGAAGGCGGGCATGTCCCGCTCAAAGAAACGTGTTCATATGATCAGCTGCAGCGCGGCTTCAAAGAGGCGTGGAGCTGAGCAGAACTGAACCGCAACGTATTTTTTGTGGGACAGATGTGTACAAGTTGTCGTGTCGTGTTATTTTAAATATTTCCTCAGTAATAAATAAATGGGACAGCTGGCTGCGCGCGCACACACACACCCACACACGCACACACACTCAGCACGCTGCGCCGCTGCTAGAGGGGGGAAAACAGTGAAACTAGTTTATACAGTGGTTTCGTGTCATTTTTAATATAAATCTGCCTGTTGACTGCGGTCGCACACTGATGGCATCTGTATTCTGAGCGCGGATCGCGGATCGCGCGTCTTGCATTCAGAAGTGGGTCTGCCGGCTCAGATCCGGGGCTGACACTATGAACCGTGGCGGGTCAGAGGGGGATCAAAGGCGCGTCAATTTAATCCGCCAAACCGCGTTTGCGTGTTTTCTGAATGCTCGTTGGAGGTTTGAACACGCATAAAAGCCAGACCGACCTGTCTTATGAAAGGGGCTGATGACTGCTGAATTAACCCTGAACAGGATTAATTAAAATTGACAAAGAACAGGTGCAGTGAACGCAGCTACTTATAAAATGTGTGCCTTCACTTCTGTTGGTTTGAGAGGATGTTGTTTCCCCTAATTAGTACTTTCAGTCATTGATATGAATGTCTCTTTAACCTATTAGTAATATCTTTGTAATTAGTAACTATTACACCCATCAGCTGAGGACAACTTTCAGGTGGCTTATCAAAAGCAAATTAAACATCATCAATAGACTAATGTGGCTTTGATGGTGCCGCATGCAGAGTCTTAACTAATGACAGTGCTGTGCTCTCAGGCTGAGTGGCCCCATTACATCAGGCTGCCCAACTTAATGTTAGGAGGTGTTAACAGATTGATTCGCTTAATCTGTTCAACTACATCAACAGTCGGCATGGGGTAGGTCATCAGCCAGTGTGTGTGTGCATTAACCAATTTCACAGTCTGTAGTCACACACAGTTAAACTCTGCAGCAGCACAGTTTTGGGAAGAGAGCTGGGTGAGGGGGGGTGGAAGGCTGGGAGGGGAGCTGGTGGTTCTGCTATCAGGCAGAATGGTAATCTTCAAGTTCATTCAGCCTGATTAAACCAGAGCGGAGACTTTTCTTCCCGGCTAATTATGTGGAAATTACAGAGACAATAAAGCATCTGGTAGTCTTTCTTCCTCCTTCACGTTTTCCTCAACAGTGTGACAGGCTGATGCATTGTGGGCGAGCCAGCTTTGGGCTGAGGTCAGCTGAGAGCAAATTGATGAATTTATAACTTTGGCTTTTCACGGCGGACGAGCATGGATCATTGTCTGTGCCCCTCCTCCCAGAGTCCCACCCCAGAGGCCTCTGCACATTCTGAAGACACTGAGCCTAAACACCACACCCCCCATATGTAAGATACAGAAAGGGAATGCTGAAGAGAAGAAGCGTGACACCCCCTCATCTCCTCCTATATTGCCACCCTGATGAAAGGGACCATGTTTTCCAACTTGTGCCTGTATTATACAAACTGAGCTGCAGCAAAACTCACAGCAGGACGTCATGTCCAAGAGATACAGTGGCATAGTCTACATTTTTGTAGTGGGTATACCAGAGTAAAGTTAGTTTTTCATTGGACATTGGACACCATTGAAGCCACGGAGCACAAATGTCTGACGTCCAATCTACAAAGTTAAACTAACTTTACCACGGTCGGTCTGTATACTGTGCTGAGAAACAAAAGTACACTGGTTAGTACAATGTAATCGTCAATTTATTTTGATTTTTAAGCATATTGAATGTTTCAAAATTTCTCTGATGCTTATATTTGAATAACTGAACAACAAACTTTGTACAACAGTTGGCTTTGTATTAAAAATTTGTTGTCGGATTTATTAAGTTCAAGTATTTATTTCCAAATCCGAGGCCATGGTCTTGAGCCGGAAAAGGGTAGCATGCCCTCTCCGGGTCGGGGAGGAGGTCCTGCCCCAAGTGGAGGAGTTTAAGTATCTCGGGATCTTGTTCACGAATGAGGGAAAACTGGAGCGTGAGATCGATAGGCGGATAGGTGCAGCGTCCGCAGTGAAGCGGGCGCTGTACCGGTCTGTCGTGGTGAAGAGAGAGCTGAGTCAAAAGGCAAAGCTCTCAATTTACCGATCGATCTACGTTCCCACCCTCATCTATGGTCATGAGCTTTGGGTTATGACCGAAAGAACAAGATCTCGGATACAAGCGGCTGAAATGAGTTTTCTCCGCAGGGTGGCTGGACTCTCCCTTAGAGATAGGGTGAGAAGCTCAGTCATCCGGGAGGGACTCGGAGTAGAGCCGCTGCTTCTCCACATCGAGAGGAGCCAGTTGAGGTGGCTCGGGCATCTGGTTAGGATGCCTCCTGGACGCCTCCCTGGTGAGGTGTTCCGGGCACGTCCCACCGGGAGGAGACCCAGAGGAAGACCCAGGACGCGCTGGAGGGACTATGTTTCTCGGCTGGCCTGGGAACGCCTTGGGATTCCCCCGGAGGAACTGCTCCAAGTGGCTGGGGAGAGGGAAGTCTGGGCCTCCCTACTTAGGCTGCTACCCCCGCGACCCGACCCCGGATAAGCGGAAGAATGGATGGATGGATGGATGGATTATGATTATTAAATGTTTT
>JBBPBX010002506.1:31241-74897 GCA_038048925.1 Garcialebias charrua
GTGGGCGGCCGTGGTGTAGTGGTAATGGCAGTCGTCTCCCGATCGGAAAGTTGGCGGTTCGACTCCCGGGACCCGCACCATGTGTCGTTGTGTCCTTGGGCAAGACACTTAACCCTGAGTTGCTCCCGGTAGGACTGGAAAGCACCTTGCATGGTAGTCTGCCGCCACCGGTTTATGAATGTGTGTAGCATTCAATATATATGTGTAGCACTTTGAGATTTTCAGTAATGAAAAGTGCGTTATAAATTGAATTAATTATTATTATTATTATTATTAGTAACAATATTGTTATTGTTATTATTATTATTATTATTATTATTATTATTATTATTATCAAAAAGGGTAAAAAAAATCTAATAGGAAATGCATACTTTTTAATTATTTACTAACAAATTACATTTTCTCCTTGATCTAGAACTGTTAGAGTCTAGTTGCAACAAAAAAAGGCACATTTAAAGTTACAGTCTTACTGACTTCTGATTGGTTGTTCCCAAGAAACCAGCAAGCTGTGTGACTGCATTTAGTATGAACAATTTTTGAAAATGATATTCAGATAGTCTAACTTCATCTCCTCTCATTCAGAGCAACTCCACCAAAGAATGGAGTCCAGTACCTCGCATTGAGATAGTTTTCAGAATCAATGCCAAGCACTGAAGTGAGCCCACCTTTATACAGACACTGCAAGGTGCACTGCTGACTGACATATTTAACTCCTCCCTCACCCAAACAACTGCTCTCACCGGCCTGAAAACCGCCACCATAATCCCAGTTCTTAAAAGCTCTAGGATACCCCGATAGTCGCTAAATGCTTTGAAAAACTGGTCATGACCCACATCAAAACAGCCATCAACATCAGCAAAGACCCTCTTCAGTTTGCATACCACGAGGATCTATCAACAGAGGATGCCATCTCCTCTGTCGTCCACACTGCTCTCATCCACCTGGAGCAGAAAGACTCCTACGTCAGTATGCTCTTTGTGGACTTCACATCCGCCTTCCAAGGGCGTAACTTTAGGTCTAACATTGGGGGGGTTATGCTCTACCTATTTATTTATCGAATAAATTACTTTTTTTAAATGATTCAGGATATTTTAGGGTTAAAATATATTGTAATGTTTTTACTGTGATTTACTTAACTTTCCTGTTTTCTCTGTATTTATTTTGCTCCTTTTTGTTCCACATGTTCAACAAGTAAGAAAAATACTCACTATTTTTCTGCATTTTTTTCAGCCATAACACATATATTATATATTTTTAAGATTTATTATATAACATACCTTAATTTCACAATTTTCAAAGACTGTGTATTTAACTGGTTCACTACAGTTTAACTAGGACAAATGACAACAAATGATTCAAATACAGCCATAATATGACAAGAGCAGAGTAAAACTCTGCATGTCATCTTCAGCAATTATGCTTAAATGTTCATATTGTGTAAATTGAAATCATATTAAAGTTCCCTAAAAACAAGAGAGTTACAGCTGTGTATTTAACCAGTTCATTTCAACTGTGTTAAAGCACTTGCAAGACTATGGCAGTTTCAAATCATTTGATTTTGTGAGTGCAGCAATTATCTATGAAAGAAAGTCAAAAACACAAAATATTTAAAAAAAATTGCCACTGTATTGACACCAAAATACTATATACAGCAAAAGTCTTGTGCACAATTCATGACAACAGTCTACATCAAAGAATACAGTGTGGCAAACTGAAGAGCATATTACACTTTGACTCTAAACAAACAAAACCATGTAAATACTGCTCATCTTTGTTATCAGCCTGTAGCTGTTTTTGGACTTTCAAACAAAAGCACCAAACACCTGTTTGTGTCTTGGTGTGAAATAAATAAATAAATGTTTCTTCAAACGGTGACGTCACGCAGCACGTGACACCAGGTGAAGCTGACACACACATCCAGAGTCTTCACCCGTTTCGGATGTTATCAACCATTAAATGGCCATTATCAGTCATTATCATCCCTATACGTAGCGGTCAGATCGCCCTCCTGTACCTCCGGTTTAAAGGTACGTTGTTACTGTTACAAGCGAGCACTGGCTCCCCTCAGGGCTGTGTGTTGAGCCCCCTCCTGTTCCCTCTGCTCATATGTGCAGCTACCCATCCAGGCTGTCATATTGTAAAGTTTGTAGATGATACAGCGGAGGTTGGATGCATCACAAACAATGATAAGTCCAGCTACAGGCAGGAGGTGGAACACCTGGAGAGCTGGTGCAGGAAGAACAACCTTCACATCAATGTGAAGAAGACAAAGGTGATGGTCGTGGATTTCAGATGGTGTTCGTTTAGCGTATGTCTCAAGCCCCCAGTATACTCACGTGTTCGTCCATACGCAGAGGTACGCATGTACGTATGCAGAGGTACAAGCGTAACCCCGCAGGGCATGTATGCGCAAAGCTCAATTTTTACAACCACGTACGCAAACACGGTGTCGCACAATAAACTGCCTGGCACCGGACTGTTTTGTATGTGACACCAATGTATTAAATACCCCTTCTTCATCCCTGATCTGGACTTTTCTTTTGTTTGTTTTTTTGCCAAAAGGCAAGTGATCTCTTCCTCCTCTGTTGACGCCATGACTGAAATCATGAGAAATTAACAAATTGAATTGAAAATGAATGGTAAAGTATGATGTGTTATTTATTGTGAATTTTTTTTTTTGGATTATTGTTGTTTGAATTGATTGTTTGGATTAATTTTGTTAAAAAAGGGGCAGACATAATAAGATTTTATCTTCTTCTGCTTCCTTTCATGTAATGCTTGATTTTTTTATTTACGTGGAATTGTAAATAGTTTTTTTATGTTCTTTTAAATTTGAAATGAATAAAGAATTAAAATAAAATAAAATAAAAGAGTTTCCTCCACAGGGTAGCTGAACTCTCCCTTAGAGAGAGGGCGAGAAGTTCAGTTATCCGGGAGAGACTCAAAGTAGAACTGCTACTCCTCCATGTGAAGCCAGTTGAGGTGGTTCGTGCATCTGGTACGGATGCCCACTGGGCGCTTCCCTAGGGAAGCATTGGGCATGTCTGACTGGGAGGAGACCCCGGGGAAGAGCCAGGACACGCTGGAAAGACTATGTCTCTCGGTTGGGGCTGGGAATGCCTTGGAGTCCTCCCAGAAGAGTTGAAAGAGGTGTCTGTGGAAAGAGATGTCTGGGCCTCCCTGCTCAAGCTGCTGGCCCCGCAAACCAACTTCGGAATAAGCAGAAGATAATGGATGGATGGATGGATGGATGGATGGATATACTGTTTATTTTTACACTTTATGTTTTTGCTATTGTTGGATGTAACTGGGACCCTGTGTACAAAATTTCATTCCACCTCATGTACCACATGTAATGAAAACGGCAATAAACCTACTTGAACTTGAATCACTTTTGTATGGAAAAGCTGCAAAATTATATTCTAGGGAGGCCATGCACATTATTTTGTTGCCCACACTTGTTCTCTTACCTGCCTTACTCCACTTTGTTTTCTCATTAGCAACTTTGTCCAAATTTACAGTTTAATCTGTTGAAAAACACTTTTGAAATGAAGATAGGAAATTTTGATTTAGTGTTTAAAAATTAATTATTATCACTGGCGTAGTTAGACCTTAACATTCATCTTTGATTTGTTCTGTCATAAGGAGAGCGCATGTGCAGGTGTCAAAACACAACTCTAGTATTCTAGATTTACAGAAACAAGTTTGAGAAGTTTCGAGAGATGGTTTAGATCAGACCTGGGCATTGTAAGGCCCCAGGGCCACATGCGGCCCTTTGGTTGACTCTGACCGGCCCCCGTAAGGGGAGTTACAACAAAAACATAGTTTCTAATTTTACCTCATTTGTGGACTGCATTGCTTTAATTTTGATGTCTTTTTAAAATTCACGTACAAAATGATGCAATATGTAAATCAAGACATGCGCAATGTGCATGATTGAATTGTTGTCAAGTCACAAGACAACGTTAGCCCTCAAAAATGTCCACTCATGCTTTTTATTTTGTTGATTAATCATAACTAATACTTTTACCAGTTTGTCTAAACAATGATATTTACTGCTTTTAATAAATAAATACTACTATTAATATGCAGTATTGAATTATGTCATTTCGCCCGGCCCCCCACAATATTTTCTATTTCTCATGTGGCCCCATGGAAAAAATAATTGCTCACCCCTGGTTTAGATGCTAACAAAAACTTTGCAATTACCGGTATATTGAGAGATCATCTGTTGCACAATTTCTTGAACATATTCAAAAATTAAGCAACAAGACAAGCCTTTGTACAAAGTAACTCCCAAAAGGAAATTGAAAACATCCTAGAACATTTTAAAACATTTTGGAGACTCTCTCATTTCCCTTATCAGTCAGTCCACTCAGTGCAACATATGACTATGGGAATTGCGCCACCGCGCGGTTCACCTGAAGTAATACATTCACGCCTTGAAAAGGCAGGTGGGCGTCAGCGTAAATCAAAGAGGCCCCGCCCTCTTTGTATAAAAGAGGCTGACGCTCAGCCTTCTATCTCTTTTATGCCCTTCACCTCGCTTACACCTGAACTTCGTGGGACTCTCTGTGACTGCATCTCTCGACTGGAGGTGAGCTCGCTCCCTACCTTGGGCGCACAGAGAAATTTCCTACGTACTGCTGGGTTAGCGAAAGCTAGCCCAGTGCCTTTTATTTAACCTCAAGGTTTTTTCTTCTCTCTTCACTGCTTTGCTCAATGACGCTAACTGCGTCACTCGCTACCTAGCTAACGGAGTTAGCAAGCTAGCCAACGAGAGCGACTCGACAAGAGGACGTCTCTGGACCATGTTAACTACAGCTAACAAGCTCAACTCTTCTCAGCCATGGCTCCAGAGAAGGGAAAGCGAAGATCCAAAAATTCTAAGAAGACCAGCAGGCCAACGAGCCTCAGCTACCGAGCCTGCCCCAGCAGCTGCGGCTACTCCCTTTCGGCGACGGACACCCACGAGGCCTGTCCCATCTGCCTAGGGATGTTGCACGCTAAGACAGTGCTGGAATCTCCCGAGTCCTGCCCTCACTGTAGCCAGATGCTTGAGGTTGTGAGGAAGCATTGCGTGGACATCGTGGTCAAGGCCATGGGTGGCTCCACGTCGGCGTGGGACCCAGACCTCACTGAGTCGACCTGGAGGACAGCGGACACGCTGACTGGGAGGACAGTATGGACATGGCGGCCCCCCGTCTGGGACTCCACCGTCGAGTTTGATACGAGAAGCCTGTTACGCGCAGACAAGCTCTCGCTAACAGCCTCGGGTGAAATATCAGACGATGAAGCTGAAAACGAGGACAAGGGAGTAGACGAGGACTTCTCCCAGAGCCCGACGACAGCTCACCCAGAGACTAATGTCTCCATCCCCGCTCTGTTCGACCTGTGTCGCAGAGCGGCGGACACGCTGCGGATCAGCTGGCCAGAACCTCCACCTCGCCAACAGGTAACGAGGTAGACGGGGAACTACTTCTTTGCAAAGCAGCAGTCGGCCACAAGGCAAAGGATGCCGATTTTTCCAGATTTCCTGATGGAGCTGACTAGCACCTTGGCTGAACCCAGAGCCACCATGCTTCTGCCTCTCTCCCAGTTCCTCGATGTCGCCGGCATGGGGGCAGCAGGAATAGCCACCGTCCCACAGATGGACACGCTGGCGGACCACTTAGCTCCCAGAACATCGGGCTCCAAGCCAACTCTGCCCAGCAAGGCCTGTCGCGCTTCGGCCTCCCAGCTCAAAAAATGTTACCGAGCTCAGGGCCTCATGGTCCGCCCCATGAGCGCTTCAGCCATGATGCAGGCCTACTTGGCAGAGAAGCTACAGGAGCTCCAGCAGACAACAAACAAAAAGAATGCGGCAGAGATCCTGGAGAAAGCCCGTAGGGTGACAGACTTTGTTCTCCGGATGATGGGGACCGCGGCCATCGCTCAAGGAAGATGCATGGCTGAAGTGGTCATTGCCCAGCGCCATTTGTGGCTGACCTAGACGGACCTGCCGGAGGGCCAGCGGTACCCGTTCCTCCACCACCCAATCGAGCCGTCGGTGTTCTTCGGANACATCCAAAGCAGGCTGGAGCAAAGACGAAAACAGGCTGAAGCCTTGCGCGAGGGGATGCCGAGAAAAGCTTTCACGCCCCCCAGAGAGGCCAGTGGGAGCAGAGCCGTGTAGCATCGACACTGCTCAGCCACATGCCGTCCCCCGCAAAAAGGGCCAGCGTTCGACGGGGAGCAACGGCCGAGACCCACAGCAGGACTGTCTCAGGCTGGCCAGGCATGGGCCGCCGAGATCTTTCTCGACGAACCGGGACCGAAGTCAGAAGTTGGCCTGACGAAACGGGACCACTTCGCAGTTTTACAGGTTCGCCCGCCCATGTGGTACGGGAACCCAGACTTTTAAATCCAGAATTTATGTGTGAAATGCAACAAAAAGCTGGTGACATTTGTGTGTGCACAAAACATATTTCTGCTGTATGTGTAAAAAAGACAATTTGTTCTTTAAAACATGAAAATAAAGTTTCAAAAGCACATCCTGCCCTGTGTCTTGACTCAAAAAAAAACACAGCACCATTTTTATGAAAACAGTCTCGATAAAGGGAGGGGGCAATCACCCCTCCTCCCTCGTAAAACGCACGGTGTCAGGCAAGACAATGAGCCTCAGCGGGACGTCAGGAGTCTGTCTGCCACAGGCAGACTTCTTGGCGACCGCTGGCGGACAGGTCAGCTCGTCTAAGGGCGAGCGGGTGGGGTTTACTGCTCCTCCTCCGCACCCTCGACACAAAAACCACCCATAATACACATGCCTCACAGGCTCAGCCCACACGCTCAGGCCTGGAGGGCGTGCCGTCCAAACACGTGGGTCATGTCGACCGTCAGTCGGGGGCCTCCAGCTGCAGTTCCACAAGTGGCCTCCCCCTTTCACGGGGATGCTGCTGTCCAACATAAACCCAGACCGTGCCCACGTTCTACGGGAAAAAATCTCTACAATGCTAGAGAAAGGAGTAATAAATGTTGTTCCAACCCACAATGTACACAAAGGCCATTACAGAAAGTACTTCCTTGTGCCAAAACGAGATCAGGGCTTAAGGCCAATACTGGATCTCAGAAGCCAGAACAGAAGGATAAAAACATAAAAATTTAAGATGCTCACACTGAGACAGGTAATCCAGTCGGTGAGACCGAGGGATTACTTCTGCACAATGGATCTCAAAGATGCATTTTTCCACGTGAGCATCCTGCCACGGCATAGAAAATATCTCCGTTTTGCCTTCGAAGGAAAAGCATTAGAATTTCTGGCCCTCCCTTTCGGATTAAAAACTGCACCAAGATCATTTACGAAATGTCTGGATGCGGCCTTAACCCCGCTCAGGGGTCAAGGGGTCAGAGTTCTAAATTATCTCGACTATCTGTTGATCCTCGGGCGCGACAGAGACCAGGCGCAGCAGCACTCACAGATGGTGATGACTCACCTGGAGGCTCTGGGTTTCGTCATAAACCTGCAAAAGAGCAATCTGATACCATCCCAGATTACCGTGATTTTGGGAGTACAGGTCAACTCCATTCTGTACAGAGCATGGCTCTCAGAGGCTTGGATTTCATCCCTCCACCTCTGCCTGGCACGCTTTCAGCTGGGCCAGAGAGTGTCCCTCAAACTGTGCCAGCGTTTCCTGGGCCTCCTGGCAACAGCCATTGTCTGTGTGCCTCAGGCCTTATTAAAAATGCGCCCTCTGCAGATATGGCTAAACAAACAAATGTATCCTGCCTCCCTCAGGCGGGCAGGGGGGATACTGATCAGCCCAGAGTGCATGAAGGCTTTGGAACCCTGGAGGGCCCCTTCAGTGTTCAGGACAGGCGTCACGCTGGGACGAGTGCTGTCTCGAGTACTGATCACCAAAGACGCTTCAAAGACAGGTTGGGGAGCTTTCTGCAGAAACCAGCATGCCTGAGGGGTCTGGAAACAGCAGGATGCAAGGCTCCATTTCAACTTCCTGGAACTGAAAATTGTATTTTTGTCCATGAAGCACTTTTACAGGAAGGAGCTGATTACAAAACAACATGTCCTGATAAAATCGGACAACAGAACGACAGTGTCCTTCATCAACAGAGAAGGTGGGACAAGGTCCCAACCGCTCCTCAGCTTGACACACAAGCTGCTCACGTGGTGCAGCTCCCGAATATTGTCGCTGAGAGCGACACACATCCCGGGTGAACTAAACCACGGGACAGATGCCCTCTCCAGAGGGCCCCTGTTCTCCTCAGAGTGGAGACTGAACCCGCCTATCGTGGACCGATCTGGGCACGATACGGGCGGGCATCCGTAGATCTGTTTGCCTGCAGCAGCAGTATGCACTGCGCCCTGTATAATTTGATAAGGGAAACAAACGCACCGTTGGGAACAGACGCTCTGGCGCACAACTGGCCAGCAGGGGCGCTATATTATGCGTTTCCCCCGTCCCCCTGATTCAGGCGATGCTGGAACGTGTACGCAGGGGAGCTCTCTCCCTGATACTCATAGCTCCCAGATGGCCACAGAAACCATGGTTCCCAGAAGTGATCTCACTGTTGTCAGGGACACCATGGCAGCTGCCCCCCCACAGGGACCTGCTGACTCAGGCCCACGGGCAGCTCCTTTACCCACGTCCAGAATTATGGCAACTTTGGGCCTGGCCGCTGAGAGGAACCGGCTGATGGCCTCCGGCCTCCCCGGTAACGTCATAAACACGATACAGGGAGCGAGAGCTCAGTCAACTCAGACTCTATGCTCCCAAATGGCGTGTTTTTGAGGCCCGGTGTCTAGAGAGGAATATTATCTCATATTCCTGTGACCTGGTCCAGGTCCTCACTTGTCTACAAGATCTGCTGGAGAAGTGCCGCTCCTTCTTGACCATTAAGGTCTTCATGTCAGCCATCTCAGCGTGCCATGAAGGTTGGGGAGGTAAATCACCCGGTGCCCACCCTCTCATGATACATTTCATGAAGGGCGTACTGAGAAAAAAGCCTCCCAGCAGGACTCTGGCCCCTGATTGGGAGCTCCAGTTAGTCTTGGACGCTCTGTGTGAGCCTCCATTTGAGCCTATTAGCAGCATTATGATAGATTTGTTATCTTATAAAACTGCTTTGCTCTTAGCTCTTTGCTCAACTAAACATGTGGGTGACCTCCAGGCTTTATCTGTGCACCAAATGTGTACCAGGTTTGTCCCTGATGGGTCAAAGGTCACCTTGTGTCCAAACCTTGCATATGTGCCAAAGGTTCCAACTTTAATACCCAGAAGTCTAGACTTTGAGCTCTCAAAGTTTCCTCCCCCTGTCCTCTCTGAAGGACAGAAGAGGCTGAATGCACTCTGCCTTGTCAGGGCCCTAAGTGCTTACATTGAAAGAACTGTCAGTTGGAGAAAAACAAACCAGTTGTTTGTGTGTTTTGCCAATCCAGCTGTTGGCAGAGCCCTTTCGAAGCAGCGCCTCTCACACTGGGTGACTGAGGCCATAAAAAGGGCGTACAGTAGCAAAGGTCAGCAGGTGCCCTCTGGGGTACATGCTCATTCCACTCGAGGCCTGGCTGTCTCATGGGTCCTTTTCAAGGGTGTGCCAGTGGCAGACATAATGTGCTGTTGCTTACTGGACATCTTCAAACACGTTTGCAAAACACTACAGTTTGGATGTCACAGCATATGATGTCACTCAGGCTGTCCTCTCTACCACAGAGTAGAGTATAGCTAAAACACATGTAGTATAAAGGCATAAGTTCTCACAAGCATGCATTTCCAGAGCATTTTCAGGGTGTGAATGAAATACGTTCCCATAGTCAAATGTTGCACTGAGTGGACTGACTGATAAGGGAACTGAAAGTTATGCACCATAACTCACGTTCCCTTAAGGAAGGGAACGAGGTGCAACATATGTTTGCCCTTTCAATGCCCAAGCTAGGTGAAGTGCACTTGTAGATAGAAGGCTGGGCGTCAGCCTCTTTTATACAAAGAGGGCGGGGCCTCTTTGATGACGCTGACGCCCACCTGCCTTTTCAAGGCGTGAATGTATTACTTCAGGTGAACCGCGCGGCCGCGCAATTCCCATAGTCATATGTTGCACCTCGTTCCCTTCCTTCAGGGAATGTGAGTTATGGTGCATAACTTTCAGATATGATTTGCAGCTCAGTAAGATACTGACTTTAGGGTCCAGTGGTTCTGCTGAGAGACTTCAACACTCATGTAGAAGATGACAATGCCACCAGAGGTGAGTGAATGAAAGAACGTGTGATTTGATTCAGGTCAAGGAGGTCAGTACTATCAAACTTCAGATTTACCCATTATTGGAATATTCATGAAAATAAGTGAAAAGTTTTTAGGAGTGCGCAGGACACCAGAACATTTAAGCTGCAAGTTGATAGTTGATTTTGCTAACCAGCCTAACTGTCCAGCTGTGCAATCTGTGCAATAACAGCAACACAAGATAGAGACAGATAATTTTTTTAATAAATTAATATTTTAAGGACAACCAATTTTTAGTGTATTAATAAAGTCAACTGGGACAAGATGTTTCTCGCAAGTGTAATTAAAGAACAACCTGTGCTGTAATTCAAAATATGATTCTCATAATTAATTATTGTTCTTGGATGGACCATTGACCCCTTTTTTTAAAGCATCCCAGCTGTAACCGTGGTAACCGCATTGATGACATTCACCAAAGACTCATGTTCTTTAACCAGCTGAAGGGGCGGCAGCAGGAAACAGGTCATGGAAAAGTGGCAACTGCTCGCCCCATAATTAATCAGCTTCCACTGTAATTAAGGTGTCCATCAACAAGCCAGGAAACAGAGCGCCCCATCCCTCCCTCCATGGCCCCCAGAGCTGCAGGAAATCAACCTGCAGGAATAATGAGTTCACCTTTAACTGGCTGAGAAACAGATAAACAACACATCAGAGGCTGAAGGCACAATTCAGCTGATGGATCATCAGATCAGCAGTGAGGCTTATTTGGGAGATTTAACTGCCTAAAACCCCATTTTTCAAACTTCTGAAAAGACCAAGTTCATATCTCAAGATGAAATGAAAACAAATCTGCACTGAGATCTACTAATAACAGACACTTGTGAAAGATCTGAATTGCAATTTTATCAAGAGGCCATACTTCGATCTGAACATCATGAAAAGGGACTTCTTGCAACTGATTCCAAATTATAAATTAAAGGATCAACATGTAATATTTTATAGCAACACGCCAGTACACAGACAAACTACAGGTTTACATTAAAATAGAGCACAAGTGCTCCAACAACCTCAGTTGTTGAACAGAAAAAAAACAAATCCCCTCTTTAATTATACAATTTGCAATCCTTTTTCAAATAGTACAATTTTTAACACAAAAAGCAGTTTATGTGTTTCCAAATGTTAAAAAACAACAACAGATGAACAGATTCACATGTTGCTGCAAAAGCATTTGTCAAATGTTAACTGTTGATTGTAAGTTAGCTCAATATGTCATTGTGCAGGGTTGATTGTGTTTGTGTGGCTCTGTGATGGAAAGACATGCAGCCTGTCCAGTGTCTCCTTCATCAACAGCTGGAGGTAGGTACCAGCTGCATGTGATCCAGAACATGATTTAGCCAGTATAGAAAATAGATAAATTGATGCACCTCACCAGTTTATCAGACGTACTGGGTTTCAACTGTCCTGATATGTGGAAGAATTGTGGCTGAAATGTTGAATCATCTGGGAAAGAAAAATTATGTTATGTTACCTTTACACATATAACATATAATATAGCATATAATTAATGTGGTTCACAGGTCATTAGATTTTGTTATGAGTGCTACTAAAGAACAGTTGTGATCCCAGACATGTGATTTCTTGCAAATAAGAAAGTTCTGTTCAGGCTTCTGGATCTCATGACTTATTGTCAGGATTTCACATTCTGGGCAACAGAGCAAGCTTCAGACGTTGGCTCTGGTGTAAACACACGTGCTTCTACCAAAAGGGTTCCTGGAACCTGATTGGCTCACGGGTTCAAGCCTGTGTATAGTTATAATAATAATAATAATAATACATTTTATTTGAAGGAGCCTTTAAAATCACTCAAGTTCACTGAACAAGGACTGCAGAGATAAAAACAATAAAGGGCAGATATCCATCAAATCAAACACAGTTAATGGTAGAATACATGATGATATTAAACAGAATAAGCAGGTTTGGAAAAGTGAGTTTTAAAGTTAGATTGAAATGAGGGCAGAGAATCAGAATTACAGATGTGCTGTGGAAGAGAGTTCCAGAGACGAGGGGTTTCGCAGGAGAAAGCTCTGGATCCCATGGTTGTCATGTGGGCAAGAGGTATAACAAGAGAAATGGATAAAGAGAAGTGAAGACTTCAGGCAGGTGTGTAATAGCAAAGACGATCAGTGAGGTACAGAGGTGCCAAGTTATGGAGAGCTTTGAAAGTGAGGTATTTTATGGGTAACAGTGAAGATGTTTAAGGGTAGGTGTGATGTGTTCTTTTGAAGTAGTTCTGGTGATGATCCGAGCTGATGTATTTTGGACAGACTGAAGTTTATGGATTATTTTAAATGGAAGCATATCAGGAACCCCAGCAGAATTAAAATCCTTGTTTTTATGTCACAAGGTATGTATCTTCCCCAGACCCCTGAGTCCTGAGGAATGTGCAACCTGCAGTTACAGTACATTATTCTTTTTTCTTTATTCCTTCATTTCTCTTTTAATAAATGCCACAAAAATACAATTTACTTAATTAATTCTTGAGGTTTCCTTTATTTCAGAAAATCCTTGATGTTGCAATCTAGGCCTTATTTTGCCTCTTTTGATGGCATGAATGAGGATTTTGTTCATCAATTCAATTCAGCTCAATTCAGCTTATTTATATGGAGCTGAGTCCCAACAGAAGTCGTCTCAGGGCACTAAACAGAAACATTAGCATATATAAAAAGCCAATTAGTAAAAGTTATGTATCTAAGGAAGCCAGCATCAGTTGCAAAGCCTTTACAAATACAGGTTTGTTCAGTGATACCCTAATCTAAGGTGCACTGGCATTGTTTTAAAGAAAATAGATTTTCTCCTGCATAACCTTGAATATCTTATACTTTAAAAAAATTACTATATATATGCCTATAAGTCGCAGTGTTTTGCCTAATTTGCATGTCTTGCGACTTATACGGTGACACAACATATTTATGGATTTTTCCCCCCATATTTTTAGACCAATTTTCGGCTGAGATATGACCGTTTCCATTCATTCTGACAAAAAAAAAATGAAGCAGTACCACTTTCGGCTGCTAGGGTCCACCGACCGTTCCCAGCTCATGCGTCCGACAGCAGCCTCCTCTGCTCGGACTCACTCTGTCGCAGCACGGCCTCCTGCTCTCTGGAGGTCTGAACTACATGTTACCTCAGGAGTTGGCAGAACTCCTCACCAGCGACACAGAGGATGAAGAATTCAACGGGTTTGAATAAAAATAATAAATAAATAGGTGTTTCTGTCATCATTATGGGCGGGTGAGCGTGTAGTTATTTTAAAGCCGCTTTATTTCGTCAGCTTCATTTTGCCATGTTTTAAGCGTCAAAGTGCATTTATTAAGAAAAGTTCCGCTGAGACACACTTTTACTATAATGTCAGCAAACAAATACATTTTTAAGGTTTTTAATCTTGTTAAATTTTAAAGAGATGAAGGTTTTTGCAGCGCGTGTGCTTGGAAGAGCCGTCAAAGCGAAACAATTTAAATCCAGCTGATTTGAACATTACATTATTTTTAAAGGTAAAGTTCAGCTCAGACACATCTTTGCTATAATTTTCATCAAACAAATATATTTTTTAATGTGTTTGTCTTGTTGAATTTTAAAGAGATGAAGGCTTTCACATCGTGCGCACGTTTGGAAGACCGTCAAAGCGAAACAATTTAAATCCAGCTGATTTAAGAATTACGTTCATTTTTAAAGGAAAAGTTCAGGTCAAACACACTTTTACTATAATGTCAGCAAACAATTTTTTTTAGGTGTTTATCTTGTTAAATTTTAAAGAAATGAAGTGTATCCACTCACTGCTCGTGCATGCTTCGCAGCACTGACATAGTGAAACTATTTTTTTTTTAAATTAAGCTGATTTGACCATTACGTGCATTTATTAAGGAAAAGTTCAGCTCAGACACATCTTTGCTATAATTTTCAGCAAACAAATAATTGTTTTTAAGTGTTAATCTTGTTGAAGTCCTTCTGTGCACGCTCCTGTGGCCATTTGCCAGCCAATCCATTTTTGGTGAAACACCGGCCCACCTTTCCGGGTTGCACTTTATTGGACATAATTGGACTGATGCGACGTGTACGGCGGTGCGACGTGTACGGCGGAAAATACGGTATGCAGCTTGAGGCCTGTAGAGTCTCAAATGGAGTAGCGTTTTTAATTTTCATGTTTTACATGTTTTAATTTAAACAAATCATTTAACTTGACTGAATCTTCATTTTGATTCAGTCCAATAATTTGCATGTAGCTGTGATTGACAGCAGGGGGGGTTAAGCAACATTCAATTTCAGTTTGTAGTTGCAGGAAATGTGCAGTTAAAATGCCATCAGAACACTAAATTTACGCATCTTTTAGATTTTGGACTCCCACTTCCCAACACCCCCCACCACCCACCCACCCACACACACACACACCTCCCCGCACTCAGCCTCACCTTTTACTGTCCTGTCTGTAACCTTGAGTGGATCTCTTCCTTGTTGCTAATAGGAGGGTGTGCCCAGCAAGCAACCTCTAAATGCAGCCATTCCTCAGTGAGGACACCGGCCACCCACCACCGTGGATCAATGCTAAAAAGTGGAATTAGTCATTCTAAATCATGCAGCTGTGGTCGAAGAGAGCTCCTCCAAAAATCATTAAACAATCATGTATTCTTATTGATTTATTCTAAATACCTGAGGTGGGAGCAGATTAAAAGGTTGGAAGAGGCAGCTAATGCAGATGAAGCAGCTGTAGGAATGGAGGGGTGGGGGCGGGGGGTCCAGAGGGAACATTTTTGTCCTAATCAGAAGGAAACAATACTGTTGCAATTACCAGCCTACGCGGGTCTATTAAGGCTCCTTCACTTGACATATTTATGTATTTCAGATACTGCGGGCCACATTAAATGGAGTTAACTCAGGCGCTGGTTCCTTTCGGCAGTAAACAGAAAGACAGAGGTCGATGAGAGCAACTCAGCTGCTGCTGATGTGAACAACAGCAGCTACACAGCATATTCATTTCACAGGCACAGGTGAGATCTCGACTTTGTTTTTTATTACAGGTGAAACTTTTGATTAATTTTATACTAATTATCACATGATTTGATTTTAAGTGACTGGCTTACTGAATTACAGAAACCCGGTCTATAATCCTCTGGATATAATTTTCTTTAAAGCCTGTTTTTATTTGTTTTAGACAAAAGAAATGGATCCAGGAACTCAACAGCAAAAATGTTGAAAAGCCATTTTCACACCACTAGGTGGCGATCAAGACTCTCTACTTTAACAGCCATTCCTTTTCTTTAGCCACTATTTTTTGTGCAGGGGTTGGGGAGCAGGTGGCATGGTGGTGCATTTGGCAGATTTGTTGCCTCTCAGCAAGAAGATTGGCGGATCAAATCCCGGACAGGGGCTGCCATATAGGTTTTGGTCAAAGATTATGGATGTTTCTATTGTGCTGTGTTGTTATGACTGAGAACATTCTTCCCCTCTGCCCTGAGAACAAGCGACCAGTTGTCTCTCAAAACAACCGAATTGTCTCGTAAAACACTCTCATCTCAAACTGAAGGGATGCCCATGAACCGTATTTGCCAAGACCAGCATTGTTGTGTGAGAAGACTGCAGCTGGTTTCAAGGACACTTGCTAAACTACGTTGAGCTCTGCTGAGCTGAGAATGTTATAAAAGCCTCTCGCACAGTGACTGCTGGATGTGGGCACCATTGACCCCCATGACTCGAAAAGGAAGAAGCGGGTAAAGATAATGGCTGGCTGGTTGGATGGCTGGCTGGATGGATAGATGGATTTGGAGAGCTGGTGTCTTACTCCAGCAGTCATTGTGTGAAAGGTGAGGGTCAGCCTGGGGAGGTCTCCAGTCCATCACAGTGAAACGAAGAGACATACAAGACAAACAACAATCCACTCTCATTCACATATAGGGATAATTGACAGTTACCAATCAGTCTAACAAGCATGTTTTTGGTCTGTGGGAGGAAACCGGAGTACCTGGAGAAAACCTACTCATGCAAGGGGAGACATTGCAAACTCCACACAGAAACCGCAAACCCACAAGCTTGCAATAAGTACCGGTAGTAAAAAACAATGTACACTATTGAGAGAGCTCATTTCCCTTAAGTGTTTTAGAAAGTTGTCTTATACAAAACAAGTCCATGATCCAAAAAAGTTTAGGACCGCTGTTCTATGACACAAAGTGATAGTACTGTAGTCATGCTCAAATAGGCTTCTACCACATACATTCTGAGTCCACACTGTTGTACTAAAACAGCTTTAAAAGTTCAGTTTTTCCCACCAAAAGTGTAGATTGTATGTGGGCAAGTGCAAATACAACAGAAACTTGCAATTTTAATACACAGTGAGCATTTTTATAAAATGGCAAATGGAATGAACTTAGATTATGTTGCGCCTCTACCCAATCATACAGCACTCTGCTATATCTGTACAAGGCTCATGTGAATCTGTAGACTAATCAGTGTTTTAAATCACATTCATGAACCGATGGGACACACATGGGAGGCAATGAGGGGTTCAGTGTTTTGCTCAACATGACTGGTGGGATGTAACGAAGTACAAGTACTTTGTTATTGTAATTAAGTACATTTTTCATGTATCTGTACTTTACTTAAGTAGAGTTAAACGTGGGTACTTTGGCTTTTACTCCACTACATTTTACATTAAGTATATGTACTTTCTACTCCTCTACATTTCTATAATACGTTGCGTTACAAGTTACATTCATGTTGTGTTTTTATTTTTTATTTTTTTTATTTTGAAAGTAAACAATGGGGAGAGGGGACTTGGTCCATTGAATCACTGCAAAGTGGGCTTGTGACATTAGACCCGCCTTCAAGAAGAGCTGGACCAATGATGTATATTCTATATATATACTATATACATCATTGAGTTGGGCACACTCGAAGCACCACTAACACACCCAAAATGATTCCACTAAGGAGAGTCAGACAGAAGATACACACCACCCATGGCCTTATTGAAAGAATATTGAAATATTATGGAAAGACTGTTGAAAGATTATTGAAAGACTTTTGAAAGACTATTGAAAGATTACTGAAAGACTGTTCAGTACAACAGGACAGATTTTCTCTCCCAAAAGATCCAGACTGAACTCAAAAAACTTTGAAAACCAACTTCTTGGGAACTTGAACAATAAATTCTAGCTGAAGTATTAAAATGTGTCAGTTCATGGACTGTTAGGACAGGAAACAAGAGATGTCTCCAAATGTCCAAGTTTTGAAAATGGTGTCAGGAAGTAAAAATTCTGTTGACCCATTACAAGGTTGACTAGACAGTATTTTAACTATGACAAACTGGAGTTGAAATTATCAGAGTCCACTCCTGTGTTAGGTCTAATGCTCCATTTTCAGTCAGACAACTTTAACTTAAACATGTTTACTGCAGTTAAAATGACATATTAGTTTTGTTTTATGTTAAATAAAAACTTTCACAGATATAATCATTACTCTTTCTTATTTTGATTAATGACATTTAACTCTGCATGTCATCCCTGAAATTCTGACACACAGAATCACAAGTCCAAGTGTGAACTGTGTCACAGAGTAAACACAATAAAAACATGTATTATCTGCAGCATTGGTCATTAAAATGGCTCAACACTATTAATGTATTACAGAAAATATACATACATACACTTAATTGTATTGTAGACCATTGCATTAGGTAATACATTCAGCAAGTACTTTTACTTAATACTTTAAATATTTTTAAAAGAAAGTACTTACACTAAAGTAAAACTGTTAATGTGGTACTTCTACTTTTACTAGAGTACATTTTTGTCTGTTTATTTGTACTTTTACTTAAGTACAGTTTTTGAATACGTTCTCCACCACTGACTGCTGGTGGAATCAAACCCCCAACTCTCCCACTCGAGGCTGACTGCTCTAACCACTCATCCACAGCTGCCCTAAAAGGAACCTACCGGTAACTCTAACTTACTCACCTTGATGACATGTTACAGTGTGTTTGGATTACAGTCCTTACTGGTGTTTTTGTCTTAAACTGTTTCATTTTAGTTTGATGTTGATTCACAAAGGGACTATTTCTGAAGCACTTATTGTGATTTAACTTCCCTGCCTTCATTTTAAAGAATGAAAGATGTTAATTTGTATATAAAAAGAAAAAAAATCCACACTATATTAAATATTTTCATTTATTAGATTAAAAAAGTCATAGAAAACCTCCCGACGTTTGTTTAAAAATATCATTAAAGAATCACTAAATATGTTAGCTGCACAATCAAATGCTTTTAGTTTTCTTCAAGGTTCTATATAAAACAGTGTTTATAGCAGGGGTCTGAAACCTTTACAATCAAAGGAGCCATTTTACGCCTTCGTTCATTAAATTAAAAGTGTTCAGAGCCGCAACATGCTACAACTGTGGTTATTAACTGATGGCCCATGGGCCACTTTAGGTTTGTTGGAAGGGGCTTTTGTGGCCACTAGGGGTGACATTGTAAAAATAAAACAACTACTGTAATAATTTCTATTTTTACAGTTTAAAGCTGGGGTCTGCGATATTTGAACACTCTGGGACTCTCTGGGACTTAGAAATATTTTCAGCGCAGAAAAGCATTCTGCTCCCTCCCCTCAGAGCCATATATGGCACAGTGCTCTGCAGCTGAACTTGGGATCTGCTCCGCCCCCTGCTGCTCTCTGCTCAGAACCGCTGCGATATTCTGTGTTTATGGTAATAAAACCTTCTAATAAAATAAAATAAAACCATGGAGCGCTAGTCCTACAACCCAAAATCCAGCAGAAATCATCAGAGGTTCACGAAGCAACGTTTGGACATGATTTAATTCGCTCGTGACTTCCTCTCTGTCAGCGCTGGTCTGGAATGTCTGGAATGCTCCACCTCCTCCTGTCTCTGCGCTGCGATATTCTGTGTTTATATGATAATATAACTGTTTAAAAAATTTAATAAAACCACGAATCACTCATCCTACAACACAAAATCCAGCAGAAATCATCAGAGGTTCACGAAGCAACGTTGGACATGTTTTAATTCGCTCGTGACAAATCCATTTCCTCATTCCTGTCAGTGCAGGATGAAGCGATCACTTGGCTTTTGGCAAAAAAACTAAATAAAAGTCCAGCTCTGGGATAAAGAAGGGATATTTAATACATTTTGTGTCACATAAAAAACAGTCCTGCATCGCTTTGCAATCCTTTGAATGAGAACGAGCTGCGGCTGGGACAGGTGGGGGCGTGGGTTGGGGCGTGACAAACAACTCTGTTTTTATTGGCTGTCAGTGTCCTGGTCACTCTTGTGTTTTCAGTGTTTTTATAAATGCTGATAGAGAAGCAAGGGGACAATAGATTTTTTCAGAGATTACTTTGTCTAACATCAGTTTGTCAGTAGATAGTGACTGAGTGAAGAAATATGTTAAAAATATATTGTTTGAAAAGTTACAGACTACATTACAATCTTACATACCCCAGCTTTAAGACAAATGAAAAAACCAGATTATTTTAAAGAGAATGTTTGCTAATTAATAAAAACTATGAACTATACAAACCTAGGTATTTTTTTATTGCGGAAAAATGAATTAAGTACAGAAATACAGTAAAGCATACATTTAAAGTGTTACTCCTTGTACTTGTTCCAATATCCACATAATTGCAAATGAAATGACATAAAAACTGTTAAAACTAGTCGTTTTCTGTTGTTTGTATAACAACCAATTCAGCAGTGTTGGGCACCAGACCGCTGGGGAGCTCTAAAGCGCTAATCCGCTAATAGCGGACCTAAACAATTGTTAACGCTATAGCGGATTGACTAACTTTTATAATTCATAAGCGGATTTGCGCTATTTTTATTTAAAATGCAGTACCGCTAATAACTAATTATCTATCAGTAAAAACGAAAAAACTTATTTACGGGCTCTTAAATCAACCGGACGACTGCTCACAGACCATATCCTGTCAGCGCCGGATGTGGTCCGTGAAAAAAAGCGGTCCCCGCCCTAAGGGGGGCTAGAGAGAGCGCTCTCTCTATAGCAGTTAGCAGCCAGTGTGTTACTCTGCAGCCTTATTGCTTGTTTTCGAAGAGTCAGACGAAGAGTTTTTAACATGGAGGGTGAACTTATGGATGTTTCTCAGCGGCCTACGCGACGCGTCAGCGCCTCATTTGCCCTGTTCAAAATGGCGACCGGCCACAGAAGCAAAGGACTTTACAAGAAAACACGGTAAAAACAATTATTTCTTTGCTGAGAAAAAATATATTTCTTAGCTGACTTTATAGCACAAGGTTTTTCTGAGCTTAAACGTTTCACAAAATTGTCAAATCTGCTGGATTAAAAAAGTAGTTCGCCATTTGCACATTAGCGCATTAGCATTAGCTTCAGCTAGCTTTGCTAAGACATAAGCACTTTTGAAATTGCGGACTTAATTAAATTAATAAGCGCTTTAGAAATAGCGGAACTAATTTTTGGATTAGCGCTGCCCAGCACTGCAATTCAGTTTTGGTCAAAGCTTGAAAGAGCCGCTGTGGAGGGACCAAAGAGCCGCATGTGGCTCCAGATCCGCAAGTTGCAGACCCCCGGTTTATAGGTTCACCGAGACAGATTTTTCTCAGGGACTTCGGATCAGAAACCTGGTCCAGTATGAGCCTCGAGTCCTCCAGGAACAAGATGATCTAATATGCAACACTACAAATCCAGGTCTAACAACTGTGAAAATAAATGCAGTCATTGTAAACATCTGGTCATGTACATTTGAGGTTTGACTGTGACCCACACACACTCCTCATAATGTCACACTTTTAAAGGAACATTTAAATACTGTATAATTGTTGCATACACTTTGTAGATGTGTTTTTTTTTAGGCCGTTTATTTGACAAATTATGCAATAAAAGAAAAATCTGATTTAGTGCAAAAGCATGAACACAATGGAAGCCAACATTTTCAAGACTACTTAAATATAAGATTTGGATAAATCACACAACTTGTTTCTTGTGAGAATTTAAAGTCGTGTAACTTATTCCAAGCAAGAAAATCTTAATAAGTGCAGATTAACAGCTCTGCGTATGTGCTTAGTGTCTCTGAGGAAAAGCTGAGACATATTTTAAATTAAACATCTTTCATAGTTTTTTTCTGTCAGGCAGCTTTTCTTAAATCCGTCAGCAGAAATAATGAGCGCTAAAAGAGATGCAGACAAGTGTGAGCATCAGCAAAGATTAAACACACTCTGATTGAAGTTTCCACAGTGAAGTTCAGCAGCCGCTCTCTGAGCAAAGAGTCATTTCACCATGTGGTCACGGTGCAGCACACTGAGCTGTGGACAGCACATTCACTCAGAGCTGGGATCCTTTCTTGGGCTGAGCAAAGAGTCATTGTAACTCCTGCTCTTGTTTGAGCAGCTGGGAGTCAACACACTCTCATTTGTGCTGTTTAATGACTCTGGCACATGTTCTCAGGAAAAAATCATGTCTTTCTAAAGCTTTATTTTGTTAGTATTGTGTTTTTTTTTCCTTCTCGCTCACTGCAAAGGCAGACACTTTTTCCTCCTGCTCCTCCCCTACATGAACGTTGACCCCCCCCTGCAGTAACCTAGGTAGATGCGAAGGCACCAGTGGCTACAAAATATAAAAAAATGAAAGGTAGCAGAAAGAAGAATAAATCTTATTATATCTGCCCCTTTTTTCCAACAATCAGATTAAACAATAATAATCTTCCACCAACAGTACAAAATGACTAACTCTTTCTAATTTTCTAACTAATACAATACACATTACGTCATTTCATATATATTTTTTAACAAATTCATTTTGATCATTTTCTTAAATGTAAACATTGACTTGGCATTTTTAACTACATTCTCCAAGCCATTCCATAATCTAATTCCCTGGATTGAGGTAGAACGTCCCTTCAAACTAGTTCTGAATTGTGGTTTTACAAACATCTCTGTCCCCTTAAGATTATAACAACTTTGTCTTTTAACAAAATGCATTTGGATATTTAAAGGTAATGCGTTATTCTGAGCCCTATACATAACTGATAAAATATTATAATCTACCAAATCATGGAACTTCAATAACTTCAGTTGATAAAATAATGTACTAGATGGATGACAGTAATGTTTTCTAGTGATAATTCTTACAGCTCTTTTCTGTAATACAAAAATAGGCTTTGTGATTGTTTTACACGCTTTCCCCCAAACATCAATACAATAGATTAAGTGTGGAACAATGATTGTGTTATACAACAAATACAGAGCTTTATCATTCAATAAGTCTCTGACTTTGTACAGTACTGCAATCGATTTAGCTATTTTTATTCTTACAGAATTTATGTGTTGTTTCCATGTCAGTTTGTCATCAATAATAACACCCAAAAACTTCACCTCACTCACTCTACAAATCTCAACACCCTCAATTTTGAGTGGAACATCAACAGTTTTCTTTTTATTACTGAATATCATGTAATTAGTTTTTTCTAGATTTAATGATAATTTATTGATTTTAAACCAAGTTTGTATTTTGACAAATTCTGTCTTTATCAATTCCAACATTTGTTCTACATCTTCACCTAAACAGAAAAATGTGGTATCATCAGCAAAAAGTACACATTTAAGGAGTCCTGACACATTTATCAAGTCATTCACATATAAAATAAATAGCTTTGGTCCAAGTACAGAGCCTTGGGGAACTCCACATGTGATATTACAGAGGTCAGATCTTACATCATTTATTTGTACAAATTGTTTCCTATCTTTTAAATAGCTAGATACCCACTGTAATGCTGGTCCTCTAATACCATATTTGTTCAATTTTTCAAGGAGAATGGTGTGATCAATAGTATCGAATGCTTTTTTTAAATCAACAAAAATACTGACACAATATTGTTTTTGATCGACAGCAGTAGTTATTTGTTCCATTAATTCCATGAGAGCCATTGATGTAGAGTTTTTTGCTCTGAACCCATACTGACTGTTGCTTAGAATATTTTGTTTATCTATAAATTGATCTAGTCTGTTCACAAATAGTTTTTCAAGAATTTTTGAAAACTGTGGTAACAAGGATATAGGTCTATAATTGTTGAACACACATTTATCACCATTTTTAAAAAGAGGAACTACCTTAGCTACTTTCATATTATCTGGAAATATTCCTGTTGAAAATGATAAATTACATATATATGTAAACGGCTCAATAACATGGCTCATTATGTCCTTTACAAACATCATATCCATGTCCACCCAGTCTTTTGATCTCTTGTCTGTAAGATTTTTTACTACATTCATTATTTCCTCTTTGTTAGTTCCATTTAGAAAAATACTGTTTGCACAACCTGTAATTGAATGGCTCACATTATTATCTACTTTTGGTATTTTAGCTGCAAGGCTTGATCCAACATTCACAAAATATTGATTAAAACCATTTACAATTTCATTTTCATCGTGAACTTCATCGTTGTCTTTTACAAAATATTTTGAAATACCAGTTTTTGCTTTATGATTCTTCAGAACACTATTCATTACTCGCCATGTTGCTTTCATATCACCATTACTTTTATCTAATAATTTACTATAATATTCTTTCTTATGTTTCCTTATAATCCCTACTAATTTATTTTTATACTTTTTATATTTTTCTTCAGCGTTCTGAGTTCGCAATTTCAAGAAACATGAATACAAATAATTCTTTTTTTACAAGCATTTCTCAACCCTTTTGTCATCCATGGTTGGTCAACGATATTTCTCTTTGTATAATTTGTTTGCACACAATTCTTTTCATACAGAGCTTCCAAGATATTCATAAACTCATCATATGATCTGTTCACATCATCAACATACACATCATTCCAGTCTTGTTTATCTAGATCCTCTTTCAATTTTTCCAAAACTTTTTTGATGTGTTTATGATCTTTTTCTTCTTTGTAACTGCTTTTGTGATGCTTTGATCATTTTTATAGATTGTGAAAACTGGTAAATGATCACTTAAGTCGGTCGTTAAAATACCACCTATCACATCCCCATTTGTTATATTTGTGAAAATATTATCAATTATTGTGGCACTATGAGTTGTAATTCTTGTTGGCTTTGATATCAACGGATACATATTTAAACTGTACATTGAGTTTATAAATATACTGATGTTATTTGAATCTGTTTTATTTCCCATATCTCCATACAAAAAAACTTTTTTATTAAAACTCTTCTCCAATAGCTCCAAGATTTTATCAGTGAATATTTCTATATTTGATCCTGGTGATCTATATACACAACTTATTATTATGTTTTTATCATTTTTGTTTATTATTTCTATTGTTATCATTTCCATAATATTATCAACAATTATTGACATTTCACTGTTTAATTTACATTTGATTTCATTATTAACAAATAGAGCGACTCCACCACCTCTTTTATTATTTCTGTTCATATGAAATAATTCATACCCTTCGATATGAATATTATTTGTGTTTTCATCATTGAGCCATGTCTCTGACAGTGTTATTATCGTAAAAGTTCTGTTTAATTGTTTTAAAGCTCCCCTGACATAATCTTTTAACTTTCCATAAAATGGCACAACATATATATATATTAAGATTGACCTCTGATCGTTTTTGCTAAAACAATGTGAAATGAATGAAAATTCCTCTCTAAAATAGTTTAAAATTAGCGCCGTTTTTTTTACATGGTAAATACGGATTTTCCCGTCGCGTGATTATGACGTCACATCTAGACTCGCCTCAAATGCGCACATTGAATACAATGGAGGAAGATACAAACGCGATCCGTCCAATTTAGCCATTTAAAACTTTAGATTTTAGCGGTTTGTCTTCAGAGAAGCCAAAGTTATTTCGAGTAAACAGCAGGTTATAATTTTTTTTCTGCTGCTGCTGTTTTTTGTAGACTTTTAACTTCAGGAAGTGAGCAGCTGTGTGATGAGTTACAGGAGCTGCAAGTTGAGAGGCAGAAGGAATTCTACAACATCTAAATCGTTTCCACAGCACTGAAATGGTAATATATTAGTTAATGTTTCTAATAATTATTCAACATTAATTTATAGTTTAAAAAATTAGTCCCTTTTAAAATATCTGTTAAATATTTTAATGTTTATTCTAACATACGTTCTGAAAAACATCATTCATATTTCCAGTTGAAATTTGCATGTTTACATGCACTAAATGTTCACTAAAAATAAAAATAAAATGTTTATATGTCAATCATTAAATTTAAAAATAAATTTATATCAAATACCGTCAAAAAACATAAATTTCCATAGCTGTTTTAATAAAAATATCAGTTTGTGTTTTCAGGTTTCCAGGTCTCCAGTCCATCACAGGGACACCTGGACAGGTCTCCAGTCCATCACAGGGACACCTGGACAGGTCTCCAGTCCATCACAGGGACACCTGGACAGGTCTCCAGTCCATCACAGAGACACCTGGACAGGTCTCCAGTCCATCACAGGACACCTGGACAGGTCTCCAGTCCATCACAGAGACACCTGGACAGGTCTCCAGTCCATCACAGGACACCTGGACAGGTCTCCAGTCCATCACAGAGACACCTGGACAGGTCTCCAGTCCATCACAGGGACACCTGGACAGGTCTCCAGTCCATCACAGGGACACCTGGACAGGTCTCCAGTCCATCACAGAGACACCTGGACAGGTCTCCAGTCCATCACAGAGACACCTGGACAGGTCTCCAGTCCATCACAGAGACACCTGGACAGGTCTCCAGTCCATCACAGAGACACCTGGACAGGTCTCCAGTCCATCACAGAGACACCTGGACAGGTCTCCAGTCCATCACAGAGACACCTGGACAGGTCTCCAGTCCATCACAGAGACACCTGGACAGGTCTCCAGTCAAGACATCTCAGCTGCATTTTTTTGACCAAACAGGACGGTTTAAATCAAACGGATTCATAAAGATGCATCTAAAAATATTTTTTTTTTAAATAAATGTAAATTTACAACAAAATAAAAAAATCTTGATGGATAAAAATACACAAATAAAAACTAGTTAAAAATATACAAGCATTAATTTTGGCACCATATGCAGATTCTATAAGATTTCATCAAAAACAAACCTTTAACAATTTTAATAAAAACTGAACAAGTCAAAAGGATGCTGGTTTACTTTCTTTCCTAAACATGTCACCATAAAACATTTTTTAGTTTGTAGCCTTAAAAAAGACAACACTCAAATGAAGCATCACAAAATGTTTATTCTCATAGTTTGAATGAGCTAGTTTTCACTTTAACAGCAGGGTCGTGTTCTCCCTCTTCGTTTCTGTTGTTTTAGTTCTCCATGGGCAAGAAGAGTTGAACAAAGAGACGTGTCAGCGGATTCGGATGACGTGTAGGGAGATTTGATCACATCATCCAACACCTTAAACAGAAAAGCGGGGCTTTGTTATATATGTACCAGTAATAAAGTATTTATATGATTTAAAAAAATTGGGGTGAATATCATTTATTGTTTGAATTGACAGGTTTCCAGTCCATCACAGGGACACCTGGACAGGTATCCAGTCAAGACATCTCAGCTGCATTTTTTGGACCAAACAGGACGGATGAAATCAAACTGATTCAAACATCTAAAAGTGTTTTTGTTTAAAATAAATGTAAATTTACAACAAAATAAAAAAATATTGATGGATAAAAATACACAAATAAAAACTAGTTAAAAATTTCAGAACGTATGTTAGAATAAACATTAAAATATTTAACAGATATTTTAAAAGGGACTAATTTTTTAAACTATAAATTAATGTTGAATAATTATTAGAAACATTAACTAATATATTACCATTTCAGTGCTGTGGAAACGATTTAGATGTTGTAGAATTCCTTCTGCCTCTCAACTTGCAGCTCCTGTAACTCATCACACAGCTGCTCACTTCCTGAAGTGAAAAGTCTACAAAAAACAGCAGCAGCAGAAAAAAAATTATAACCTGCTGTTTACTCGAAATAACTTTGGCTTCTCTGAAGACAAACCGCTAAAATCTAAAGTTTTAAATGGCTAAATTGGACGGATGCGTTTGCATCTTTCTACATTGTATTCAATGTGCGCGTTGGAGCCGAGTCTCGATGTGACGTCATAATCACGCAACGGGAAAATCCGTATTTACCATGTAAAAAAAACGGCGCTAATTTTAAACTATTTTAGAGAGGAATTTTCATTCATTTCACATTGTTTTAGCAAAAACGATCAGAGGTCAATCTTAATATATATATATGTTGTGCCATTTTATGGAAAGTTAAAAGATGATGTCAGGGGAGCTTTAAGTAATCTGTTATTTTGGATATATTTGCATTTATACTTTTGCTATTAAAGTGGAACTAAACACAGGTTGAGATGGTAACTTCTCCCCCTAAGCAGATTCAAAATCACAATCAAAGTGGGCGTGTCGAGAGACAAGGAGGGGTGGAGGTAGAGTTGTGCTTTTGTTCACGCCTCCACCAGCAACAACCTAAAACAAATTAAACCTCTAGCCAACAACATACACCAAGCAACAACAAAGGATAAACATGTAGATGTATTTATCTATTCCACCCATTCCATCCAAAACCAAAGGCTTAAAAAAATGGGGAAAAAAATGAAAAATAAAACCGCTTGTCAGGAGGGAAATGTGGCACTTCCATGTAAGGTATGAATGCTGCAAGACCTTCTGATCTCTGCAGGGGATTGGCTCTGCTTGAACCACCTTTGTGATGTCAGAGTGTACAAGACACGTCAGAGTGAACATCCTTGACCAATAAGAAAATTAAGGTGCAATTCCTCTGTTCAACCCCATAGGGGTCACCGTAAACACATTTTTAGACCGGGGTTTAGTTCCACTTTAAAGTGAATAATAGAAAGAACCCCATTTGTGATATTGATGTCATTAAACTGCTCTTCATTATAATATTCGCTATCTTTTATTACAGGAAAAAAATTTGCATCAATTACATCTTCAACATTATATATTTTAGGTTCTGAGTCTTCGTATGTTGTCATGTTCTAATGTATTTGTTCATTTCACTGTATATTATGTCCATTTTGTGTGTAAGTTGTTTCATTGATTAGTGATTTGTCATCTCCTGAGTTCCTCCAAGTTTTTCCAGATCCTTCAGCTCTTTTATCATTTTAGGCTGAGCCCCTTCATGTGTTTTGATAAAGATGTTTCCATTTCTTGTCCATGTTGATACTATTTTGTTCTGTTTTTTTTTAACAACCTTGCTTCACGTGCAATGTTTCCATTTTTTTGGTTAGATGTTCATTTATGTAAACTTTTGTTCCCTGCAGTTTTTTTGCTTGCATAATTACATTGTTTTTTAACTTCCTGCTAATGAACTTGACGACTACTGATGGTTTGAATATTGGTGATTTACTGGGCAGGGTGTGACAGAACGAAATGTCCCTATGCTCTATGTTAATGTTCTTGTTCTGTAAAAAAGTAACTACATGCTCCTCCAGAGTCTGTAGTTCTTCCTGTGGTGCATTCTCCATTTGGTTAGTGTTAGTAAGAGCTTTTGAATATGTCCGACACTTACTAACATCAAGTTCTGTGATCACCAAGTTGTCTTGCTTTGTGTATTGTTCTAAGTCATCTATTTTTCGTTCCAGTTCAGCAATTTTATTGTATTTGCTAATTATCAGTTCTTTCAGTTGTCTTATTTCATCAACCAGAGCGGCCTGGGAATCCATTTTTGCTGATAATTTAGCTATTTCTTCACCCATAAAGTTTTGTGCTTTTTTAAAGTCTTGCATTTCTGCTGAGTTGTTTCCCTCCGACTCTGGTGACTTTTGTCCACCTTTTTTCGTCATATTTACAGAGTTAGTAGTCTAGTGGTAGCAGGTCTCTGGTTGATGGTTTGTTTGCTGAAGCACGTGGCCCTTCCACGAGGCTCACAGGCCTAACGATGGTGGCTGTGGCCCAGCACCCAGATCAGTAGTTATCAGATCAGAACTCACGGTCTCAGCAGTCTGCAGCAATTAGATCTGTTATTCGAAGAGGTTTGCTCACTAGCCTGGCTTACGCCAAAAACACACTACATGCGTTCCGGCTCCGCCCCGCTCCGGTCCGACCTCCGCAGCAAATACGCACCCATTATAATCAATGAGAGAATTTACACTGGCTCCGCACGGCGGCGGCGAGCAGCGGCGAGCGGACGGCAGTCCGTCAAAATTAGAAATTTTCTATTTCTGCCGGACGCCGGAGCTGTGCCGTAGTCAACTTTTGAAGATTACGTCGCACCAACAGGAAAAGGAACGAGCACAACTTCCGTATTTACAAAATAAAATCACCACGGGCGGACTAATCCTAGCTCTATACGGATTTATTTGTACAAAAATGCTGTCAAACTATCATTTATGACTACGCCTACAAACGCAATACAAGAAATAAATAAATAAATAAAGTATTTTATTCTGAAATGTAATACATCACTTCCTGTTGCTCAAACCATGTCCTGTCGCTCATTTACGAGAGAAGATCAAGGCAGCAGTCTCTACTGTTGTTCTCCTTCTTCCACCGAATGAATTGTTTTGTTCTGACTTACTTATTTATCACTTGATTTATCGCGCAATCTCGCAATTCCCGCGCATGCGTCTCGGAGCAGCGCATCCAGGCGGACCTGAGCTGAGCGCAGGTAGTGGAAATTGGACTCGCTCAGCTGCGACCTGCGGAGCGGGGCGGAGCCGGACCGCATGTAGTGTATTTTTGGCGTTAGGCGGCGGTCCTCCGGTTCGCACACGGTGCTCGGCCTCCTCCGTTCGTAGCAGCTCCGATGTTAGCCCAGTTAGCACAGCACGTAGCTCCAGGTGCAGCTCTGATGCTAGCCCAGCTCCAGACGGCTGTCCTCCGGTTCGCGCACGGCGCTCGGCCTAGCTCGCAGCTCCAGGCGGCGGTCCCCCGGTTCGCACACGGCACTCGGCCCAGCTCGTAGCGCCAGGTAGCGGCCCCCCGGTTCGTACACGGTGCTCGGCCCAGCTCGCAGCTCCAGGCGGCGGTCCTCCGGTTTGCACACGGCGCTCGGCCCAGCTCGTAGCTCCAGGCGGCGGCTCCCCGGTTCGTACACGGTGCTCGGCCCAGCTCGTAGCTCCAGGCGGCGGTCCTCCGGTTCGCACACGGCACTTGGCCCAGCTCGTAGCTCCAGGCGGCGGCCCCCCGGTTCGTACACGGTGCTCGGCCCAGCTCGCAGCTCCAGGCGGCGGTCCTCCGGTTCGCACACGGCACTTGGCCCAGCTCGTAGCTCCAGGCGGCGGTCCCCTGGTTCGCACACGTTGCTCGGCCCAGCTCGCAGCTCCAGGCGGCTTGCTCACTAGCCTGGCTTAGGCGGCGGACCTCCGGTTTGCACACGGTGCTCGGCCTCCTCCGTTCGTAGCAGCTCCGATGTTAGCCCAGTTAGCACAGCACGTAGCTCCAGATGCAGCTCTGATGCAGGTAGCTATTTGCTACTCTTTATCATCATTGTATTATCCCGCAGTTATCTTCCTTCAAGGAAAGCATGCAGGAAGTGTGTTAAAGTGTCCCAAAGCTCATAGAGGGGAGCAACCTGAGGCAACTACTCAAAAATGTAACAATCTCTCTAAATCATAAAAAATAATGATAATAATAATAAAAATAAAAAATAAACCACACATGGTTTCTTTTATTTATTTATTTTTTCTCATAGGCGGTGGTTGCATACGTTATGTGGTTAAGTTGGTATAGAGCTGTTGCCTCTCAGCGAGAAGGTTGCTGGTTCAAATCCCGGCCCGGGACCTTTCTGGGTGGAGTTTGCATGTTCTCTTTGTGCATGCGTTGGTTTTCCCCAGGTACTACGGTTTCCTTTCACTGACCAAAACATGCATGTTAGGCTGATTGGTAACTCTAAATTGTCTCTAGGTGTGTGAGAGAGTAAATGGTTGTCTCGTCCATTTCTATGTGTCTCTGTGATGGACTGGAGACCTGTCCAGGGTGTCCCCCGCCTCTCACATAGTGATGGCTGGACATGGGCACCAGTGACCCACGGGACACAAATATGAAGAAGCAGGTAAAGATAACGAATGGATGGATTTTTTTTCTCATCTCACATGACAGAAAACAAAACGTCAATTCTAACGATATCTACCAGAAGAACACCAACATTCTGTTAGGCTGTGTGGGTAGAGCAGTACCTGCAGCCATGTCCCTACACTCACACTGAACCTGTTGAATGGAGCCCTGCAGCCGCTCAATATTTTTTAGCACCAACACAGAAAATGGAAGCAGTTTTAAAAGGCTGAGGCGACTCTTCTGTCAAAGCAATCTGCATCCAATGCAGGATTGACTGCTCTGCCCACTTTAGTATGTGGCTAATCAATGAGGGTAGGGCTCAGGATGTAATGATTAACTCTATATGTGGTTCTCTAGACTGGCTGGAGGATGACTAGGGACACATAGCGGCTGAGGCAGACTGAAGATCTATACGCCAGTCACCGATTCACACATTAATAACCAGAAGTGGCTGCAGCCCTCCCAGAGAATGAAGAGCTGTTTAAGTCACATTTATTTAATCGGCACAAACTGTGTCGGCTTTTGATACAGATTATAGTTAGAAGGCAAAATTCATTCACATCAAAATAATAATTTCAAAGAAAAAAAAACTAGCATTGTAATAAAAGCCAATCCTGTCCCATTGAGGCCGAAGATCAAATCTATGATACATTACAGTATGATGTAAACAGATGTGGGTTTAATGATGGAATTTTACTGTACAATGACATTTGTGTGCCTGCCTGCTGTCGGCTTTGCAGCATTAACGTGCCTCTCATGTCCGTGTGTTGACAAAAGCTAACTGATGACAGCCCACCAGACACAGCGGGCAGCCACACTGAAGGAAAAAAACCAAACACTGTTGACCCTGCTTAGATTGGATTTACCGCAAGGCTGGATCCAACCACTGCTGGACATGATGGATTATTGTAATGGCCACCTCGATGGCCTCTTTGTCATGTTTAAATGGCAATACATTTCAGCTGGAAGGAGGAGATTCAGCAACACGGTGCAGAGGAGGCAAATGATGTGTTTGAGGTGTAAATAAAGACGGGTTGACTTTGTGCTGACGAGCTGCAGGTGCATTGGCCACTCACGACCCTGTGCGTTATTGCTATTGATTGTCTTTCATTATGTGCATTAATGTGTTGCCATTAAAAGCCATTATTATATCTGGCTGGGTCACAGCATCCAGTCACACACACATTGTGTACACACTGCTGGTATTTTCTAACTGACTGTAACCATGATAGTGTGCATTGGATTATTGACAACATGCTAATAAGTTAATAAGTCATTTGCCTGATTGTTTGCCTGATGCACACAGTTCGTGAGCTGCACACAGATATTTGTGAGTGATCATATTTGAAAGGTGAAGCTGAAATCCAAAGAACAATGACAATCGTGAAGCAGCAAGGGTAAAAAAAAAAGGCGTGTGAATGTGAAATTAATCCATCCATCCATCCATCTTCTTCCGCTTATCCGGGGTCGGGTCGCGGGGGTAGCAGCCTAAGTAGGGAGGCCCAGACTTCCCTCTCCCCAGCCACTTGGAGCAGCTCCTCCGGGGGAATCCCAAGGCGTTCCCAGGCCAGCCGAGAAACATAGTCCCTCCAGCGCGTCCTGGGTCTTCCTCTGGGTCTCCTCCCGGTGGGACATGCCCGGAACACCTCACCAGGGAGGCGTCCAGGAGGCATCCTAACCAGATGCCCGAGCCACCTCAACTGGCTCCTCTCGATGTGGAGAAGCAGCGGCTCTACTCCGAGTCCCTCCCGGATGACTGAGCTTCTCACCCTATCTCTAAGGGAGAGTCCAGCCACCCTGCGGAGAAAACTCATTTCAGCCGCTTGTATCCGAGATCTTGTTCTTTCGGTCATAACCCAAAGCTCATGACCATAGATGAGGGTGGGAACGTAGATCGATCGGTAAATTGAGAGCTTTGCCTTTTGACTCAGCTCTCTCTTCACCACGACAGACCGGTACAGCGCCCGCTTCACTGCGGACGCTGCACCTATCCGCCTATCGATCTCACGCTCCAGTTTTCCCTCATTCGTGAACAAGATCCCGAGATACTTAAACTCCTCCACTTGGGGCAGGACCTCCTCCCCGACCCGGAGAGGGCATGCTACCCTTTTCCGGCTCAAGACCATGGCCTCGGATTTGGAGGAACTGATCCTCATCCCGGCCGCATCACACTCGGCTGCAAACCGCTCCAGTGAAAGTTGTAAATCACGAACTGATGAAGCCAGTAGGACCACATCATCTGCAAAAAACAGAGAAGCGATTCTAAGGTCACCAAAACGGATCCTCTCAACACCTTGGCTGCGCCTAGAAATTCTGTCCATAAAAGTTATGAACAGAATCGGTGACAAAGGGCAACCTTGGCGGAGTCCAACTCTCACCGGAAACGAGCCTGACTTACTGCCGGCAATGCGGACCAAGCTCTGACACCGGTCGTACAGGGACCTAACAGCCCATATCAATGGGCCTGGTACCCCATACTCCCGGAGTACCCCCCACAGAACCCCCCGAGGGACGCGGTCGAATGCCTTCTCCAAGTCCACAAAGCACATGTAAACTGGTTGGGCAAACTCCCACGCACCCTCCAGGACCCTGTTGAGGGTGTAGAGCTGGTCCAGTGTTCCACGACCAGGACGAAAACCACACTGCTCCTCCTGAATCCGAGGTTCGACTATCCGACGGACCCTCCTCTCCAGAACCCCTGAATAGACCTTACCAGGGAGGCTTAAGAGTGTGATCCCCCTATAGTTGGAACACACCCTACGGTCCCCCTTTTTGAATAGGGGAACCACCACCCCAGTCTGCCAATCCAAGGGAACTGCCCCCGATGTCCACGCGATATTGCAGAGTCGCGTAAGCCAACACAACCCTACAACATCCAGAGCCCTAAGGAACTCCGGGCGAATCTCATCCACCCCCGGAGCCTTGCCACCGCGGAGCTTTTTAACCACCTCGGCGACCTCAGCACCAGAGATCGGAGAACCCGACCCAAAGTCCCCAGGCTCCGCTTCCTCAGTGGAAGACGTGCCAGTAGGATTGAGGAGGTCTTCGAAGTATTCCGCCCACCGACTCACAACATCCCGAGTTGAGGTCAGCAGCACGCCACCCCCACCATAAATGGTGTTGGTCGCGTACCTCTTTCCCCCCCTGAGACGCCGGATGGTGGACCAGAATCGCCTCGAAGCCGTACGGAAGTCATTCTCCATGGCCTCTCCGAACTCCTCCCACGCCCGAGTTTTTGCCTCAGCAACCACCCGAGCCGCATGCCGCTTGGACTGCCGGTACCTATCAGCTGCTTCCGGGGTCCCACAAGCCAAAAAGGCCCAATAGGACTCCTTCTTCAGCCTGACAGCATCCCTCACTGCCGGTGTCCACCACCGGGTTCGAGGGTTGCCACCACGACAGGCACCAACAACCTTGCGGCCACAGCTCCGATAAGCTGCCTCGACAATAGAGGCGCGGAACATGGCCCACTCGGACTCCATGTCCCCCGCCTCCCTCGGAACGTGTTCAAAGCTCTCCCGGAGGTGGGAGTTAAAGCTCCGTCTTACGGGAGACTCTGCCAGACGTTCCCAGCAGACCCTCACAATACGTTTGGGTCTGCCAGGTCTGACCGGCATCCTCCCCCACCATCGGAGCCAACTCACCACCAGGTAGTGGTCAGTTGACAGCTCCGCCCCTCTCTTCACCCGAGTGTCCAGGACATGCGGCCGCAGATCAGATGAGACGACAACAAAGTCGATCATCGAACTGCGACCTAGGGTGTCCTGGTGCCAAGAGCACATATGGACACCCTTATGCTTAAACATGGTGTTCGTTATGGACAATCCATGACGAGCACAGAAGTCCAACAACAAAACACCACTCGGGTTCAGATCAGGGGGGCCGTTCCTCCCAACCACACCCCTCCAGGTCTCACTGTCATTGCCCACGTGAGCGTTGAAGTCCCCCAGCAGAACAAGGGAGTCCCCAGGAGGCGCACTCTCCAATACCCCCTCCAAGGACTCCAAAAAGGGTGGGTAACATCAACATCAACTACTACCTCATACATATACTGTGTACATTAACTCATACGCTGCTTTGCCACTTTGCAAATGTCAATGCTAGAAACTGAGCACCTGTCAGTGACTGAGCACCTGTCAGTGACTGAGCACCTGTCAGTGACTGAGCACCTGTCAGTGACTGAGCACCTGTCAGTGACTGAGCACCTGTGGAGGAAGTGGACGCGGGCACACCTTGGCTGCCGCTGCTCCTCGTACTTTTTGCTTTTTGAAGCCTTTTTTATTACTTTCTGCTGTTTTTTTCACCGAGCCTTGTTGGACATTTCTACCTTTCTCGACTGCAGAGTGCGACAGGCGTAAGCCTGTGTACAGCACCTGTACAAGCGGACGCGGACATTTCTACCTTTCTTTGAACTTTTCTACCTTTCTTGAACGCAGAGTGCGGCAGGCGCAAGCCTGTGTACAGCACCTGTGTGAATCGGACACGGACATTTCTACCTTTCTGTGATTAAGTTTTGTGTTTTAGTTAGTTAGTTTTAGAGCAACTGTCTTTTCTGACTGCGTTGTGGATCTGCAAACATTATAAGTTGCCGGTCAAAGCAGATGACCGCTTGTCCTGAGCCTGGGTCTGCTAGAGGTTTCTTCCTTCTAAAAGGGAGTTTTTCCTTTCCACTGATGCCATTGTGCTTGCTCAGGATGGGAGATCGTGGCGAAGCCAAGATTTGACTTGTTTGCTGGAGTCATTAAATAGAAAAATTTACTAGTCTAACCGGAATTTTAATAAAAGTAGGGGCTGCTAGCTCCCGCTAGCTTCAACACAAATTTAGCTTCGAGTATCACGTAGCTGCACTTATTGTTCGCTTACCTGCTGCCTCTCTCAACTTCCTGTGTCCTCTGGACTGTTCTGGACTCTCTCCTGTACTCCTTCAAGGTATGGACTGTTCTGGACTCTCTCCTGTACTCCTTCAAGGTAATGCTCGTTCGAGTTACATCTCTTTGCTTCTTGTATATCTTTCTCGGAGCCGTGGGCCTGCTGCTAGCGGCTAGCTCTGTGCTAGCCTCCTCCGGCTCGTGGATGTTGACGTATTCCGCTTCGCAGTTGTTTGAACTTAACAACTGCTCCATTCCTCCTTCTATTTCCACCATCAAACAACTGGGACTTCTGCGTAGACCTCGTTACATCCATAGAAGCTCTCGAAAGAAAACTGTTTATTCTCAAACGAACTCTGATTCGATTAGTGCTGTCTGGACTGAGAGACGTGTCGCACCTCGATGGCGTCATCAGAACGCTGCGTCTGTAGGCCTTTGTAGTCCTCTGCGCACGAAGTGGCGAGGAAAACGTGGAGTGGACTTCAGTCTGCTTAAACCGGTTCAAAAAGCTCCTATTCCAACTGGTATTAAATTAGAACTTTTCAATGTGCAGTCTCTTTCCAACAAGTCATGTTTAATTCATGATCACATTCTGGAGAAGGACTTGGACCTCATGTGTCTTACAGAGACGTGGCACCAACCAGAGGTGTTCAGTTCTCTGAATGAGGCGTGTCCCTCTGGATACAGTTATCTGCAGAGAGCCCGCAGCACTGGCCGCGGTGGTGGTCTGGCTGTAATTTATCGCAGTAATTTAAAATTGTCTCATCTGTCTTCTCAGGACTTTTCCTCTTTTGAATGTCTGGCTTTCAGCTTCAAAGCCCCACTCCTGATGAATGTTATATTAATTTATAGACCTCCCAAACCGCATGTTTCATTTAACTCAGAGATGCATGACCTTCTCACTTTTTTCTGCACCTCCCCTGTGAAGACTATTTTTCTTGGCGACTTAAATATCCACGTGGACAATTCTTCTTCACCTCTGGCAACAGATTTTAAGTCTCTTCTGGACTCTCTTAATCTCACTCAACATGTTGACGCCCCTACGCACAGCAGGGGGCATACTCTGGATTTGGTGATTACAGACACTGTACTCATCAATAACTTATCTGTATATGACCTGGGTGTCTCAGACCACAGGGTCATCTCCCTGGAAGTGCCTTCATCTTCGCCTGCTTCAAATCCAAAACGACCCATCCAGTTCCGTGACCTTAAAAACATCTCCCTTGATGTTTTGTCTGCTGATCTTCACACACTGACCGCTGTCAATCATCCTTCTGCAGATGACTCTGTGGATTACTACAACCAATCTCTTCGGGAGCTCCTGGACCTACACGCCCCCTTAAAGACAAGACTGGTGTCTTTCTCGCGCTCAGCTCCTTGGTACACTGATGAGCTGCGCAAGATGAAGGCAACTGGCCGTGCTATTGAGAGACGTGTAAAATCATCTGGTCTGTCTGTGCATAAGCAGGCATATAAAGAACATCAGAAAGCATACGCCTATTCTCTTAAAGAAGCACGCTCCAAATATTATTCTAACATCATCAACACCTGCCCTGGAAACTCTAAACAGCTCTTCTCCACAATCACTCGTCTGCTTAATCCCATTAAGCAAACTCTTGAGGACTCTGCTCAAAAATGCGACCTGTTTCTTTCATCTTTTAAAACCAAAGTTGACACTATCAGATCTCAGCTCCACAACCTCCCCGTTCTCAGTGTGCCACCCACCCGTCTGCATTCTGGGACCCTAAACAGCTTTGACGAAGTTGTTCAGAGTGAGGTGGAGGCCATCATCAAGAAAATGAAGCCTTCATCCTGCGCCCTGGATCCTTTCCCCTCTTCTCTCATAAAAACCAATCATTCTGCAATAGGCCCACTTATCACTCAAATAATAAATCAGTCTCTACAATCTGGTCATGTTCCACTGCCTCTAAAAACCGCCATCATTAGGCCTCTTCTGAAAAAATCTAATTTGGATCCCGACATTTTTTCAAATTACCGCCCAATTTCACACCTCCCTTTTCTGTCTAAAGTGCTGGAAAAAGCTGTTGCTGCTCAGCTGCAGGATCACTTACAACAACACTCCCTGTATGAGAAGTTCCAGTCTGGATTCAGGGCAGCTCACAGTACAGAGACTGCATTGCTGAGGGTTACCAATGATGTCCTCTTGGCTGCTGACACTGGCTCTCCCTCCATCCTTGTCCTCCTTGACCTCACTGCAGCCTTCGACACTGTGGACCATAGTATCCTCCTCCACCGTCTTCATGTGGAGGTCGGTCTCTGCGACACAGTCCTGGACTGGTTCAAATCTTTCCTCTCCAATAGGCTGGAATGTGTTAGTCTTGGCAACGCCACGTCCCAGACAGTTTGTGTCTCCTGTGGTGTCCCTCAGGGGTCGGTTCTGGGGCCCCTGCTGTTTTCCCTTTACATGCTGCCTTTAGGTCAAATTATTAATCAGTTCAACATTTCTTTTCACTGTTATGCCGACGATACACAGCTTTACATCAGGACTGGAGCATCCTCATCTTCCACCTTGTCATCTCCATCTTCACTCACTGCCCTCTCTGCCTGCCTGGAGGCAATTAGGGCATGGATGAATCAGAACTTTCTTCAATTAAACTGCTCCAAGACTGAGGCCATACTGATTGGCACCCCTCACCAGGTACAAACATCTCCTATAACAAGA
Organism: Garcialebias charrua; assembly: GCA_038048925.1. Lineage (NCBI taxonomy): Eukaryota > Metazoa > Chordata > Actinopteri > Cyprinodontiformes > Rivulidae > Garcialebias > Garcialebias charrua. Next base: position 70,045 of record JBBPBX010002506.1, read on the forward strand.
CTTTCCTTTTCTGGACAAGACATCCCCCTCTCCACCTCTGTTACTAATCTTGGAATAAAAATGGACTCCAATCTTACATTTGAAAATCACATTAAGCATCTGTTTAAAACTTGCTTCTTCCATCTTCGAAACATCTCCAGACTTCGCCCATCCCTAACTTTTTCCGATGCTGAGAAGCTCGTCCATGCTTTTGTCTCCTCCAGGCTCGACTACTGCAACTCCCTGTTTATTGGAATCCCTGGCAAAAACCTTCAGAAACTTCAATATATTCAAAACAGTGCAGCAAGGATCTTGTTGAGAGTTCGTAAATTTGAACATATTACGCCCATTCTCCATAACCTTCATTGGCTTCCTGTCGCCTACAGAATTCAGTACAAAACTGCTCTCATTACACATCAATGCTTACACGGAACTTCACCAGATTATCTGAAGGATATTCTCATTCCATACTCATCCACCCGTTCGCTGCGGTCACAGAACAGCAATCTCCTTCACATTCCGAGAACCAAATTAAGGACCATGGGAGACCGGGCTTTCAGTGTGGCTGCCCCCCGCCTGTGGAACTCTCTTCCTGAATGTCTAAGAGCCCCACAGTCTGTGGTTGACTTTAAGAGCGACTTGAAGACCTTTCTTTTCGACCAAGCATACTCTACCTCCTCATGATTCTACTTTTGATCTTAGCTGATATTGTTATTGATTTTAATTGTTTTATTATTTGTTTTATTGTCATTTAATTCTGTTGCTCCTTGTAGCACTTTGAGATTTTCATTAATGAAAAGTGCGTTATAAATTGAATTCATTATTATTATTATTATTATTTAGTTATACTTTTTATACTCTTTTTTTATACTAGTATGCAAAAACTCAGGACAGTATTATGTTCATTAAATGTTTAATGTTTTAGTTTTAGAGTTGGTGTAAATTTTCATACTCTTATACCACTATGCAAAAAACTCAGGACAGTGTTAGTTTTACTATTTTATGCTTATGTCTATTATTATATGTTTCAGTGTTTCAATGTTTAGATGTTTACTGTTGCACCGAGGGACTGAGAGAAACGCAATTTCGGTCCTGTGTATGTCCTGTACAGTACATATTGCAGATCTGACAATAAAGTTGACTTTGACTTTGACTTTGACTAATCTGCACTGCCGTTTGGTGCATAGGCACAAACAACAGTCAGAGCCCGTCCCCCCACACGTAGGCGAAGGGAGGCTACCCTCTCGTTCACCGGGGTGAACCCCAACGTACAGGCACCAAGATGGGGGGCAACCAGTATGCCCACTCCTGCTCGGCGCCTCTCACCAGGGGCAACTCCAGAGTGGAAGAGTGTCCAACCCCTCTCAAGGAAACTGGTTCCAGAGCCAGAGCCATGCGTTGAGGTGAGTCCGACTATTTCTAGTCGGAAACTCTCAACCTCACACACTAGCTCAGGCTCCTTCCCCACCAGAGAGGTGACATTCCATGTCCCAATGGCCAGCTTCTGTAGCCGAGGATCAGACCGCCAGGGTCCCCGCCCTCGGCCACCACCCATCTCACATTGCACCCGACCTCTTTGGCCCCTCCCACAGATGGTGAGCCCATGGGACCGTCTTGTACAGTGAAATTAATCTTCTCAACAATTTTCCTGCCACATTATTAAAACAACTAGATCTGATGAAGTAGAAGTTTTTCAGTGTGGTCATCTCTGCACGTCACTGAGAAGTTCATTCATTCATTCAACCTTTATTTAGTCAGGTAAATCTTTTGAACCTCATGGGCTCATTTACGAAAGCGACCTGCTAAAACTAAAGAACAATGAACAGCAATGGTAGAATTTCCTTAAACAATAAACAATCAAACAATAAACAATAGAAAACAAAAGAGAGAGAGAAAAAAAAAAATATATATATATATACATACACACATACATATATATATATATATATATATATATATATATATATATATATATATATATATATATATATATATATATATATATATATATACATATACACACATTCCTCCTTTTAACAAAGTATCAAAAAACTAGCAAAACATTATAAGGTAGACGTATAAAATCAAAGACAGGAACAAATCTGCATTGGTTTTTGCCAGGATTCCAACAGATTCTGAAAACCATTTAGAGAAGTCAAGGTCGAGAGCTTCAGATCTTTTTGTAAGATATTCCATGAAGCAGGAGCGGAGTAGGAGAAGGCCCTTTTTCCAAGTTCAGTCCTCACTGACGGAACACTGCAGGTAATCATGTCCTGAGAGCGCACGCTGTAGCTGCACTCACGCAAAGACATGTAGGAGGAGATGTATGAGGGCAGCAGACCAAGAAGTGATTTGAAGATGAAAATGTACCAGTGGAAGAGTCTGCGTGAGGTTAATGATGTCCAGTTAACCAGTGAATACAGGGTGCAGTGGTGTGTACGATAATCACAACCAGTTATGAATCTTAGTGCACCATGATAGACAACATCCAACATCCGCAGGGTGCTTGTAGGAGCATTCATGTAGAGAATGTCACCGTAATCAATGGAGGGAAGGAAAGTCACAGATACAAGGCGTTTCCTAACATTCAGTGATAGACATGATCTGTTTCTGAAAAAGAAACCCAGTTTAACTTTCAGTTTCTTCACTAGGTTTTCCACGTGGAGTTTAAAAGAGAGATGTGAATCGATCAGGATACCCAGATATTTATAGGAATCAACAAACTCGATAGGTACACCATTTGAAGATAAAATCAGAGGAGGATCTGCTGGAACCGCCTTCCTATTTGAAAAAAACATCCCTTTTGTTTTATCAGCATTTAGGACAAGTTTGAGACGGAACAAATCTGACTGGATGATGTCAAAAGCGGATTGCAGTAACTGGAAAGCCTTAGCTACTGTTTTAGCTCGGCAATAAACAACTGTATCATCAGCATAGAAATGTAAGGATGCATCAGGGATGCAGTGACCTACATTAGCTATGTAGATTGTAAAGAGAGTGGCCAGTAGGGCCACTCTCTTTACAGGTTTTTAAAAATAATAATTTTTTTGTTTGTTTCAGATGCATATCCAGGAAATCTAAATGTCTTTCCACTAAACTATAAAGAAAATGATTAAAGCATTTATACCCAGACACTTTTATGAGGCAGGGGACACCCTGGACAGGTCTCCAGTCCATCACAGGGTTACACAGAGACAAACAACCATTCATTCACTCTCTCACTCACACTTAGGGACAATATAGAGTTACCAATCAGCCTAACATGCATGTTTTTGGTCTGTGGGGGTAAATGGAGTACCTGGAGAAAACCCACACATGCACAAAGAGAACATGCAAGCTCCACCAGAACCGCCCCTGGACCGGGCTTTGAACCAGGGACCTGCTCTCTGACAGGCAGCAGCTACCAGGTGCGCCACCATGCTGCCCACTAATTACATTTTTATTTTTATTTTATTAAATCATAACTGAATTATAAATTACTAATTTGGTGTCCTAGCTCTTGTACAGTGAGAGCTGGATATGGGCACCAGTGACCCCCACAACCCAAAAAGGAAGAAGTGGGTAAAAGATAATGGATGGATGGACAGATGGATTAGTGACAAGTCTTCAAAAACGTAGTACCGGTAAGTACTCCTGCTGAAGGATTCTAGCTCTTTCCGCAGGTTCCTGAGTCCAGGGTTGTGCCAACAAGCAGCAGCTGTGAATCATTCCACTGACGAGCTCCAGGACTATAAAAGGCTGCAGAAGAGCTCCCTGCTGCAGCATTACATACCAAATGGAATTTGTGCTAGAGGACTCCTTCTAACAAAGTTTAATGTTTATCTTGTGTTTTCCTTGCATTCTTCCAAATCCATGAGCCTCCAGTCCTGGGTCCTTCCTTGACTCCTGTACCTGTGGATCTCCATAACCTTCTTGTGAACCTTCTTCAGCTGCCACCATACCACTTGCCTCCATGCTCCACCTACACTCTCCAGCCCTGGACTGAACCTACCTGGAATCCTCTCAAAGCTCCCAGTCACCTACCCTCCTGTAAGAGATCAACAATCTGCACTACCAGTCCCTCATTCCAGTTCCTGACCCTTCTTCTGCCTCCCCAGTGTTCCCAGTTGTAAATAGTGTGTACAGGAAACCCTCGAGGTACGACACCTGCGACCTACGGCAACTCAGACTTACGATTTTATCATATTTAATAAAAATGTGATTAAAATTTTTTTTTATTATTATTATTTTTTGTGTGTTTAAATGTTATTAATTTCATGTGTATAGCACTTTGTTGCAGCTGTGGTTGTTTTAAATGGCTTTATAAATAAAGTATAATTATTAATATTACGTTTTTATTACAATTTTATCGTATTTACGCAACTTCCGGTCGTTTCCGGTCGCCATTTTACAATTGTCTACTGCGGTCAATGGAGCTCCAGAGGCTACTGTCAGCTGGCTCTGGAGGACCGTGTGCCCGATCAGGGTTGCCTCATACGGATAAATTAGCTGGAAACACTGCGGTCAATGGAGCTCCAGAGGCTACTGTCAGCTGGCTCCGTGTGCCCGATCAGGGTTGCCTCATACGGATAAATTAGCTGGAAACACTCGGTCAACTCTGTGGACGTCTCAGGTCCGGAGGAGCAGCCGCCGATCGCCCCGCGATCGCTGCCACAACGCCGCCCGACATGCTAACGACAGCAGCTAACAGAGCAGCTAACACAGGCGAAGACACCGAGCCGACATGCCGCGGAGGGGCCATCTGCGGCCGGGAGCTCGCCGCAAATGTCCGCCTGGCAGTCGGGGGACACCGGCTCAAAGTAAGACATTATATTTTTTATTTATTGTACAGTACAGTATTCATTTACTGTGCAGTTCTGTGCGTGTTTATGGCC
>JBBPBX010002507.1:0-18741 GCA_038048925.1 Garcialebias charrua
CCAAAGGATTAAAAGCTTTCCACTATGGGATTACCTACGAACAGTATGGAATTTCCAAAACATTATGGGATTATATTTTTTGATTCTTTCCACTTGCTGGATTACATCAAGATCAGAGACATTTGGTGGTATCCTTTCGTGTTGGAACTCATCCCCATGGACAGTCGATGACTTCCAAAAGGGGGGACTGTAGTGGACCAGACTGTGGTCTCTGATACACCTTCAGCGCTGAACGGTCCCAGTGACACCTTTTTACTGATACTTTCAGTAAAAAGACATTAACACTACAGGTAACCCCCGATTTACGAACGAGTTTGGGACCTAAGAACGGTTCGCAGGTCGATCTGTTCGCAGGTCAGACCTTCCGTACCCTCGTCACTCGGGGATGTCCTGTATTTTTTTTTTTTTTGTGGTACCAAGTACTGTACAGTACGTACTTCGCCTATCCTAACACACCTAACACAGTGTAATTAATTAATACAGTACAGTAATAAAAATATAAATTAAATAAAAATATAATTTCTTACTTGGAGGTGGTCAAAGCCGCTGCTGCGTCCCGTGTTAGCTCCCTTGTTAGCTTCTGGAGCTAGCCAGGCCGGAGGTGTTCTCGCGGCGGCCTGGCACCATCGGCGATAAATCTGCAGCTGCCTGGGACATCCACAAAGTTCACAGAGACGTTTCCAGCTCGTAATTAATCCATATGAAGCCATCCTGGTCACCAGTCTTCCAAACCTGGCTGCCTGCAGCCGTAACTATGACCTAAGATGGCGTCCGGTGTTAGCTTCTGGAGCTAGCCAGGCCGGAGGTGTTCTCGCGGCGGCCTGGCACCATCGGCGATAAATCTGCAGCTGCCTGAGACATCCACAAAGTTCACAGAGACGTTTCCAGCTCGTAATTAATCCATATGAAGCCATCCTGGTCACCAGTCTTCCAAACCTGGCTGCCTGCAGCCGTAACTAACCTAAGATGGCTGGCCTCCGGTGACTGGAGACCTTCTTCCTGTTATGACCGACCTTCTTCCTGTTATGACCGGAAGTTGCGTAATTATTGCGCAATCATGACAAAAATGATCAGAAATGATCATTTTTATCATAATTATTATTTATAAAGCCTTTAAAACAACCACAGCTGCAACAAAGTGATGTACACATGAAATTAAGAACATTTAAGCACAAAAAAAAAAAAAAATATATATATATTTTTTTTTAATACAGTAATGTCATATTTTTATTAAATATGATACGTTCGTAGGTCCGGGACGCCGTAGGTCGATGGAGTCGTAGGTCGGGGGTTTGCTGTATTTGATTACATTTATTTGAATCAAAACACATATTATTTCAGAAAAGACTTCTTTTAATTTTGTTAATTCAAACGTCATCAAATGAATAACTCTTGTAGTTTTTTGATCATTTGTTATTTGCATTGAGTAGTCACTCTTTAATATGCTGATGTATTTTTAATATGTGAATGATCATTACTAAACTGGTATATTTTTCTCTGTCTTAGTCAAGAACTATGCCTAAAGTGAATTAATATATCAGACTGAACTCCTCAGTTTTGTTAGAAGTTAGAATAGTTTTAATCAGTTGTTTTATGAAGCTGGCTCCAGTCTAATCTGTGTCTCTCTCTTCATTCTAAACAACTTCTTCTCTGTTCTAAAAACTGATCCTCTCCTATCCGAGTGACCTTCATCCACTGGTTTGTTTGAACCAATCGGAGAAGGACAAGTCACTGATCTCAGATCCTTGCTTAAAAAGTACTAAACGTTACTGGAACGTTGAGTTGCTGTGAGGAAGTTGACATGAAATGACTTTCTCTTTAAGCTGGGAACCTGGACCAAGCGTCAAGGGTCTGGTTTCAACAGCAGAGCTAACAACAAGACTCACCTGAGCTTCTAAGCTCCGACTACAATGAGTGTTCCCACCCAAGAACACTTTTACTCTGAAAAACCAACCAGGACGTGCCACTTTGCTGCCATTCAGAGTGGACTCAGGAGACGCTGAAAGGTAACCTCTAAGGCCGGTCTTCCTCTCTGACTCGGACATCAAGGACATTCCATTCTTGACTGACCGTCTGGCCAGGTAAAGAGTCGTCAATGTTACCAGCGTACCTGTGTTTAGCTGAAGAGTCGCATGGAAAGTGTCAGCCTGGTTGAATTTCATTCCTTCCCTAAGTCATAACGACTTCCCTCCATCTTTTCTTCCATCCTCCTCTTAAACTTTTATCTTTCTAAGCCAGAACTAAGTTAAAAGCCTGCAGAGATATAAGTTATTATAAGATCGATAACTTGTCCTGTTGTTCCTAAGTTTTAAAGTGAAACTCAACACAGGTTGAGACGGTAACTCCTCCCCCAAAGCCGATTCAAAATCTCCCATCAAAATGGGCGTGTCGAGAGACAAGCAGGGGAGGAGGTTGGGGGTTGTCCTGCGTTCACGCCCCCTCTAGTGGTAAACTCCCACCCCTCCCCAAGTTTAGATTTCAAAATGGCGGATAGTCGCGTCTTCAGTAAGTAAATACCTAAACTTGTACTAAAATAACAGTTGTAAAATGTTGCGTGTATAAAATCACACACACAGCTTAAGCGTATGCTTCTGAACACAGAACACATTAAAAACCTGTGTTTAGTTGCATGGCATGCGGTGTACGGCTGTGTTTTTGTCGTTTGTCACTTGAATTTGCCACATCTTATTACTTAGCACATTACAAAAGTAACGTTTCATAATAAATTTTATTATAAAATATTGATTTCTCCTACCCTCGTTTTATTTGACGCTTTGGCTTATTTTTGTTATGCAACCCAGAACTATTTTTGAATTGACTATAAATTAGCACCAAACAGTGGTAAAATATATTATTTGGTTTCCAAATATCCGTGTTTAGACACATTATATAAGCTTGTACGATATATATTTGTCAGGACGTGTAAACAGTATTTGTTTAAGCTATGTGTCAGCTAATCAAAACTGGGCACAGCACAGCTGATGAGATTTATGAGAAATAATATTTCTTAATGCAAACCAAACCAATTGCAATGAATTTAACAATACTGTGTATCCTTTAAAATGTTCTTTTCAGATAACTGTGATGACTCAAGCACCCAGCAGCCACACAGAGTAATTGGAGCCAGGATTACTTGAACCAAGAAGAAGAAGATGATGCAGAGAGTCTCGGCCAGAGCTGCTTCATCTCTTGAGACCTGCATCCACGACAATGTTGGGATGTTACAGCTGAGACCCTGTTTGCTTTCTGGCTGGCAGGTGGAGCATCCTGCGGGTGGAGCATCCTGAAGATGGTCTCGAGTGTTCTTCTGTCCACTGCGTCCATACAGAGGAGCTGGAGGTGGTGTCCCGTGTGTTTTCAGGGCTGACACGACACAGAACCTTTTGTTGTTTTGAATTAACTTACTGTTAATAAAATGAATCATAAACAACTAGTTTTTGTAATCAATTTTTTTATTTATTTTTTGCCTCATGCATGAGGACAAATCTGGGACACGTTGCAGCGGTCGACTTCCCACTCGCTCCATCCCGACTCCAGATATTTGCAGTCCTGAACAGAGGAAAGATCACATAATAGAACAAAGATGACAGATCAAAAGTTTAATCTGAGTAAATGTAACATTTTAATGGAGAAAAATGTTGATTCAAAATTTCACAGTGTCAACAAATCCCCAAAATGTTGGGACAGGTAGCAATGAACAAATAAACAAGAATTAATGTTGCATAGACTTTTTTTAAACGTTTGTTTTTATATAATGTCCGCCATAATAAAAGTAATAAATAAAATAATAAATAAATAAAACAAAATAATTAAATAATAATATTAATACCTGCAGACAGAGGGTAAAGGTGGGCTACAAAAGTAATAAATAAAACATGAATACCTGGTGAATCAGCTCTCATGTCACCTCCAAAGTGACATGTCAACATGTCTCCAATCAAGCTTGATGTCTGTGAAACACGGCTCAGAGATTCCCTGGATGTGGAACGCCTCATGGAGCTACAAAAGAACAACACATTTTTAATCACCTTACAAACAAGCATACTTGAGAAACATTACTGTTTTATCACCTTGTTTTATCACTGCTACACAGAGCTGATGACCATGATATGCATTCACCAAGTACATATTATTTTATAAATACCTTTGATCCACAACATTATTTGCAGCAAAAGAACACCGGGTCTAAAACATCGTTAACCAGTAGCCTACAACAGCTAAAATTAGCAACGCTAGTCTCCATTGTTTTTTGATGTTGCGGTCTTCCTTATCCGAGTTCATAAGAGTTCACACACACTGCGGTAGATGGGGATTTTAAACCCCCGTTACCTTAATAAAAACCACACAAGATAAACAAGAGAACAGTGTTAAATCAGACAAACAACTTTGCAAAGGGGAAGGCTTTTTAATGTCTTTTGAAACTTAGTTTGGTCTCAAATACATTGTTCAGCACAATTCCGAATTGTACTGGACATGACAAGCTATTTAAACAAGAAGCAGGTGGAGTTTGACAAGCTCTGACGTCTTACAGATAAAACAAACAAGTCATGGTTCTGATCAAACAAGAACATCTAATCCAAACATTGTCAAGGCTAGAAGACTGTCTTTTCTGTATCAAGGAGAAAAGCAAACAACATGTTTGTACTATCAAATATAAGTGTTTAAAGGGAACAGAGAATATTTGATATAAGTGAGCTGGGTTATAATTATTGGGTCAGAGTAATTAGTTTTAGATGATAAATATTGAACATCTCCATCATTTCATCCTCTTTATCATATATAAACTGATCATTATCAATCAGGTGAGCGGTGCGGAAAACAACCCCTGAGGCCGAATTTCTAATTAGAGGCAAAAACTCACACCACCGTCCCGTGCCTCCACAGTAACGCCCTAACAACGCAGGATCACCTTTTTAGGATGGTTTGAGAGATTATAAAGTTTTGGAGAACTCTGTTGATTGTCATATTTCATGACTTATTTCAATGTTTGAGAGAAATAAAGATTTGAGGAGAATTTTGCAGTGAGTATGGTCTCACTTCATGGCTTATGTCAAAAGTTTTAAAAGGAATAATATATTTAGCATGGATTAGTCTATTTACCCACAAAAACCAAGTTTTTTCCAAAGAAATAGAACTTTTGAGAAGAAACATATATATATATATATATATACAGGTAACCCCCGACCTACGACCCCATCGACCTGCGAACCACGGGACTTACGAACATATCATATTTAATAAAAATATGAATTAAAAAAAAAAATATATATTTTTTTTTTTTTTTTTTTTTTTGTGTTTAAATGTTCTTAATTTCATGTGTACATCACTTTGTTGCAGCTCTGGTTGTTTTAAAGGCTTTATAAATAATAATTATGATAAAAAAGATCATTTCTGATCATTTTTGAGCAATTTTTGAGCAATTTTGGGAAACAGGAAGTAGGTCTTCAGTTTACACGGTCACAAATTAATGTAGAACACCGGACGCTATTTAAAGGACAACACCCACCGTGACAGTAACAATTCACCATATTGGAGAATTACTGTAGTATTTTATGAATTTTATTTTCATTTTTGCATTTGGGCCAGGCGAGGGTTAAAAAAAAAAAAAAAAAACAACCCACTCCCGAAGGAATCCGGAAACCTGGCCGAAAAGTCCCGAAGGGTCATGCCTTTTGTTACATGATCTCCACCCAGAAGGCAGAAGGTAGGAGTGAGTTTCCATGGAGGTTTATGAGAGAGAGTGCGTTAAAACTTTATATTTCCTGGTGCATTTGTGTGTATGGACCAGCGCTCTGATTTTATTTATTATTTATTTTATAACACCGCTGCGGACCTGTTGCTTGATTCATTCTGCCCCTGAGGAGCGAGCCCGCGCGCGGTCTCTGGCTCCTCGTTCCGCTCCGCTGGTCACCTTTGAAGTTCCTCGTGCCGGTGTAATTTGCTCCCTCGAGTGTATGTATCTGCTCTTATCTCTCGTCAGCCTTGTTGCAGCAGCACGGGTCGTGAAGCATGCGCGCGGGCAGAGCAGCTGCGAGGCTGGGTGCCTTTCTCATCACGGGGCGAGAAATGCGGGGCGATGCGGAAATGAATGAATTTGTCGCGATCAAACGAATTAAACTAGTAGTGGATGCTCGCTCAGAATATGATGACATGAGTGAGCGACAGCAGGATTAATCAACAGGCAGCTTTATGGAATATTTAAAAATGCTTCCTTGTTCTTTTCCTCTGCTCGCCTGGAACTCCAAGGCGTCACTTTGGTGACGTGAATGCCCAAGTGAATGCCCATATATGGAGAGGAGCAGATTTTCCCGGAGCTGCATGCTAAAATCTGCTATAAATCATGAAATAACACATTTAGTGTTATTTCTCCACAATATAAGTAAACGCTCCTGTATTATTTTTAAATAAACTAATAAATATTAATGGCGATGCAATTTGAAAACATGGTGGGTGTTGGACTTTAAGGTTCAGTCACTGGGGTCTCCGGTCACAAATTAATGTAGAACACCGGACCGGACGCCATCTTAGGTTAGCTGCCGAGAGCTGGACGAAGACTGGTGACCAGGATGGCTTCATATGGATTAATTACTAGCTGGAAACGTCTCTGTGAACTTTGTGGATGTCTCAGGCAGGAGCGGATTTATCGCCGATCGTGCCAGGCCGCCGTGCGAACACCTCCAGCCGGCCTGGCTACACCTCCGGCCTGGCTAGCTCCAGAGCTAACACTGGAGCTAACACGGGAGCCGGCCTTTTGAACACTGGTGACCAGGATCGCATCATGTGGATTAATTACTAGCTGGAATAGCTCTGTGGACGTCTCAGGCTGGAGCAGCGGCTGGAGCAGGAGCTGCAGATTGATCGCGCCGCCGCTCCAACACTAGCTCATGGCTTGGCTAGCAGAAGCTAGCCAGCTAGCTAACACAGGCCTGGAGCAGCTGCGGTGGCCCGCGCTGCTCGGCCCGAAAACAATCAACGCATGGCAACCTAAGATGTCGGCTTTGACCATCTCAAAGTAAGAAAATATATTTTTATTTATTCTGTAAATGTGAATAGCAATGTTTAACATTACAGTACACTACTGTACATGATTAAATGTGCGCACGCTCCGTTAGCATGATAAATAAGGGTTGAATGAATGAATGAATGAATAATTTTTTTTTTAAATATAATTTTCACCCCCTACCTACGAACGGATCGAGCTGCGAACGGTTCTTAGGTCCCAAACTCGTTCGTAGGTCGGGGGTTCCCTGTTATATATATATATATATATATATATATATAAAGAACTAATCTATTTGTGTTTAACAAATAAAAGAAATAAGTTATTTAATTTGTTTTAAAATAAAAAGAACCAATCTAATTTGTCTTAACCAAAAAAGAACCAATCTAATTTCTTTTAACCAAATAAAGAACCAATCTAATTTGTTGTGTTAAACAATTAAATAGAGCTTATACACTTTCAAAGATGTGGGAAATAATTCTCAAACACACAACAAAATAGCCCTTTATGGGCACAAAAATAAAATAAGTTTGAAACTTCTTTGATATCAACTATTGCCCAGGAAAGTAAAAACAACCGGTTTGAACTTAAAAAATGAAATAGATCAAACATTCTTCTTCACAGCATCCATCTTTTTCTGGTGTGGGAGGGTAAGTTCAGTGTCTTTCCTGGGGAGGGAGTGTCCCGTTTTCAGAACACGTTCTTTCTGTTCCTTGGGGATTTGTTTGTGGCAGAAATTGTTGGGCACAAGTCCATTTCATCTGGGGGGGGAGTTCTTTGTGTGTGGAATAAGTCCAGTTTTTCTGCGGGAAAGCTTTTGCTTACGAGATCAGTCCAGTTCTGCTTGGGGGAAAGCTTTTGTCTGTGAAATAAGTTCATTTCATTCTGGGGGAGAGCTTTTGTTCAAGTCATTTTTTTTATCTGTGAGTTTCTGTGTGGGTCTTTTTCTTCTTGGGGAGAGCTTTTTGTGCGCCCTGTGGGCGGAGGGCATCAGGCAGTTTGATGGGCATCATTCATGTCTTCAGACAACGGTTTCATGTAATCTTGTCTTGTCCAGCTGCCTGTTCCTGGGTGTTTAGTCCATTCAGGCATGAATTGCGGGCACAGTAGCAGGTCGCAAACCTGAATTGTGTGTGGCATAGGGTATAGTCAAGCCACATGTCCTGACAAAGTGGAGAGCTTTGCTCTGACCAGATCCATCTCAAAATCTGGCTCAGCGATTGTTCCAAACTTCTTTTTCAGGGGAGCACCGGTCACTCAGATGTAACAGCTGCTGCTTTTTCTCTCGAGAAGATGACGCGTCCTTTCCACCACCTGTTGGGGTCCCGTTCACCCTCGTTTTCAGCCGTCCCTAGCAGGACCTCGTTTCAAGGCGGGATTCACTGGCATCACTGGCAACTCCCCCTGAAGGAGTTCCGGAAACCTGTAGTCTTTTGAGAGGAGAACTGGACACCAAAAACTTGCAAATTGTCAAATAAAACTAAGGCCTGGATCCCATGAGCCATTTGTGGTCTGGGGAAGGTCAAACTGTGGGTAACTCCTTAGTGAGTCAAATCTGTTAACTTAAACTAAATTCTGTAATTGGCTATAATAATAATTGTTTCTTTAAACTTAAAATAAAATTCCATTCTTACTATCTAAAACATTTGTATTTAATGGCAAAAAAAAAACAACAACAAATGATTTCATTCTTCAGTGAAAATGAGTAATCACTCACTTTGATTTGAGGTTAGTTTTTAATTAGTAAGTTATTCTTAATTAGCATGATCATCAAAGTGAGTAGCAGGAGACGGAGACGTTTTATACTCACTTAAAATACTTTACCTTTCTCATAGTCTGTAGAAAAAGTCTAAACATACATACAGACATAGACAGACATATACGTATAGACAGACATACAGCCGTATAGACAGACATACAGCCATAAACATATATATATATATAGACATACAGCGCTGTAGTAATAAAGAATTCACAATACAAACATGTGGTTCATGTTCTCAAAATAAGTCCAGTCTATAGTCAGGGTCAGTCGTGTTTTAAAAATATAGAACCACCACATTTCAAAATCAACCTTTCAAATCAACCTTTTGAATAGATCCAAACTCCAGGGCGTCCCCCATCTTTTTTCTCTTTGGATCTGTTAAAAATAAATACCTGTTTATCAAATGACATATACAGTACCTGTTTATTAAACAACATATACCAAAGCAATGTGGTTTGTAGGTTTATCTGATTTATCCTACAGTACAACGTGCTTCTTAAATGATCCTTTAAATGGCTATGCTTTTGAATATAAAAATCTAAAAAGTTATTTTTTGTACAACTGATGATCTAATCAATGAATGAGCTGTTTCCTTTTATGAGCCATCATCAATGTTATTAGTGATATATTCTTTATTATTATTAGTTATTTCTAGGAACACTTCCTAATATTCCCTTATTGCATATATAGGAATGAGTTGCCACTGAGTGTCAGGCAGGCTCCCTCACTCACAGTCTTTAAGTCTCGATTAAAAACCCACTTCTATTCTCTCACCTTTAACATGATGTGATTTGTTTTGATCCTCTCTGTAATATACACTGTTCACTATTTTAGCTAGTTTCTGTTGTTATTTCTATATATTTTGTTTTTGTTTTGTTTTCCTGTCTGCTTGGCTTGTTTCTATTGTACAGCACCTTGGTTGGCCCTGCGTCAGCCTAAGTGCTCTATAAATAAAGTGGTATGGTATAAACAATCTAAGATCTCAAGCATAAAGCTATAAAAATTGTTCTAAAAATGTCTTAATCAATTCCTTTGTGGCAAACCAGACCAACCAAAATGCACTCCCGTCAAGGATAATCTGCTATCCTTTCTTCAGCTCCACAAAACATTGAATGCCTGTGGAGACACAATTTTAATCTGCAAAAAACAAAAAATATAAATATTAACTTGTTTCAGGGTTATGAGCTGGGATCATTATCTCTGTTTCATCACGGAGTTACAGGAAGCGGAAAAATAAGTCGTCAGACCCACATAAGTACAATATAAACTACAAATTCTGTGGCCTTGCTTGTCTAGCAGGCCATATCATGAGAATGTGTTTCATTAAATAAAATTAATCATAGCAGACTGCAGTTTTGAAACACGATACCAGGGCATTGACAGATCCTCACAGATCCATACGGGGGGCATGACCTTTTGCTGGACAGTTGGCGTGGGTGACTTCAGACCTGTTCTCTTTGTCTTTTTGGAGAACCTGTTCAGCTCCCTCTTGTCACAGCATCCAGTGAGATCTTTGTTTCTGGGTGAGATCTTTGTTCATCATCGATCCTTCACACCCGGACCGCATATCCTGGCCATTTGTGTTTGATGACCTTGTTCTGACAGTTCTTTGTGAAAGTCTTTGTGGACAGTTTTTTGCTTGGATAAAAGTCCAGTGCACAGCCCTCGTTCAGTGCCATAGTTTTTTAAGCCCCTCGAATGTTTATTTTGAGCAGGGCAGCCTGGGAGTCCAGCCATGGTGTTCTCGGTGAAGTCAGTGAGCCAGTTCTGGACATGCCCTTAATATTAAATCTGATCCGATCCAATCAATAACCACAGTAGTTTGTGATTCAAAAATTCAGACGTTGCATGTGTTCTTTGACATGACCCTATCTTAATGTATGTACTACTAACTATGTGTTCTGCAAAGTGTCGTGAGGTCCATCAGACTTACGTTTCCTGCTTCCACAAACACCGTGAGGCCGCTTCTAAGAAAAAAATGAGAAAAATAGAAAAATGTAAAAATCCTTAACAAACCAGGTTCAAAGTAATCATGTTATTTCTATAAGCATTTACCTTGAATAGAGTCACCTCTGTAATTCTGGTTTGCACAATGGAATTTTAAAATGTTCATTTACATAAAAGTGAATTTTCAACAGAGGCATCCTTTTAATCTGATCTGCATAACAGATCTAAAATCATTAATTTATCAGTGGTCATTGTGTAAAACGGATTCAAATGACTATTTTATGTGCTTGTGAAGAAATAAAAATACTTTAAATCAGGCAGTGTGTGAGAGAGATGTTTTCTACGAGCCAGAGATGATAATGTAAGTGCGGAGAATGAAGTCCATTTATCTTTTACATTTGATATGGTTAATGGATTCAGATCTTTTCCAGTGGGAGAATACATTAGGAGATTGAGTGGATATAGGAAGCTATCATTAGGGGTTACCATCATGGTATTTATAGGCCGCCGTGTTGCGTCCTCCTTGTTAGACGATGGCTCCACATCCTGGAGGACAAAGTCTTGGTCTCAGCTCTTACTACTCCATTTATCCGCTCCGCCCGTGACTCCCTGCTCACTGCTAACCAGCTGTCCGGCTAGCTTGTTTATTTAGAGGTGTGTCTGCATGTCACCACTCCTGCTAACACAGTGTGAGCGTAGAAACACTTCAGAAACACTTTAAGGCCCACAGTCACTGCTGACTGCATCACGGTCATTGTTGGTAAACTCTGACAGACACTGACGGATTACCTTGTGAAGACGAGGAGTGACCATGGTAACTGTTGAAAACATTCATGTGTTTGTGGTTTTCACAGCACAGTCTGAAGCCTAGCGTAGTGTCCATACATGAGCACCGAAGCACCCTTAGTACTGTTTTGTCCTGGAGTTTTAGTCCTGAATTTTGTTATACAGCTTTAAAATAAGTAAAAAATAAATGCAAAATGTGCATCTTCATCAGGAATGGTGGGTTGTTGTGACTTTTGGTAGTGGTATATATGTATTGCAAATTAGAAAAAAAAAAAAGTAAGGCTAAAAATGGAAGATCCGTGGAATTTTTGCAAAACGTGAGGAAAATCTCTCAAGCATCCTGTGCAATAGTTTAGCTGCAAAGGGACCCTTCAAAATGTCTTCAGAACGTATAAAGCTGCCCTTCAAATGGAGTCGTAATATGAAAGTATTTTGTTCCAATACACGGTCTGAGCGGAAATTAGAGTGGAGCGAGTTTGCACTTTTATCAGCATATTTTTTTGCCAAGCGTATAAATGTCCTTCCTTCCTATCTGGATGCAGAAACCATCACTCTGTTGCTGTTTTTGTTGGCAACTGTCTCCAGGAAGTGTCTCCCCTCGGCTTGGCGTTGATTATTCTGCTGTCTGTAAACGGCCTCTTTTATTCATTGTCTCGACTACGAGGGAGGTGGAGGGAGAGAGGAGGGACAGAGCGAGAGAGAGGGAGAGCGAGAGAGGTGAAGTCAGTATTCAGGAATGTGCCTTGGCAAGCCTCGGGTCGACTCAGCCCAGATGACTGCGAGGGAATCCTTGGCAGAGGGGAAGCTGGGGAACCCCGTTCAGCTCTTTCCCTCTCTGTAACCTCCCCCTCCACCCTCCAGTCTGCCTTGTCCTTTTACTCAGTCCATCTTTGTCTGCAGCCGACCTGTCTGCAGTGTAAAAAACCTACAACCAAGGAGACGCATAAATGAAGAAACCGTTTTTTATGTCTGACTAGTGGAGCATGGAAAACCGCAGAACCAACTCCTGCACATTTTTTTTTACTGCAGCCAAAATGTCCCCCACGAGTTCAACCGTGCCCAATGTGAACCCCGAAAACCCTCCAGACTGCCAGTTTTCAAAGCTATCCCCAATGAGTCATGGGCTATTATTACACGGGCTGAGGGGGGTCTTTTGTTGGCGGAGAGAGACGACCCCTGCACATGAAGGTCGTTTTGCAAAATGATGATGCGACGCTAACAATACAGCAGGTGGATAGACATTATTAAGTCCAGGTTGTGTTTGTATGACCTTCTGTGCTCTTGAGTTATTTGTTACACAAACTGTTAGGTTTGCAGTCTTTTCCTTTCTTTTGCCTGCTCATTTAGGTTTTCCAAAATCTCACAATTTTACTCTCCTGCCACGTGAGTAAGCTGCAAGACGTTTGTTTTTGGAAGGAGGCTGTGGGCTTTTGTCACGGGCTTTCCTCTTTCCAGCCCCTCTGCACACAGGGTCACGTTTGTTACTCGTGCAACTCGGTGCAGTCAAAACATGCAGGGAAACACGAGGTTTCCACATCATGAAGGAGAATACTGCTGTCATTTAATGTTTCAGCCCATTGCCTTCTATAAATAGCTGCTTTCCCTCCAAACGATGCCATAATTCAAAGCTTATGCTTACTTTGAAGATAATAAGCACTCCTCAAGGAGCGTAATGTGGCAGACTGGGTTCTCATCCAAAAAGCAACAAGCTGGTCAGTTTTTATCAATGGCACTCATTGTGTAGATCACATGTGATGGAGGTTGGTCGTGACGTAGGACCTGTTTGGTGGTGGACATGATGAACGCAGTGACTAATCAGCCTCAGTCGCACTGCAGTGACAATGATCAGCAGTACTTGTCATTTGGAATGATTCTGGAGCATGACTGATGTGCTTTCTTCTCGCACCAGTGACTCATGAGTGTGGAGGGTGCTGTATTCTACTCATCAGTTAGGAGGGGATGAGATGCTCAACTTGTCTCAAGCTGCTAGAAGTGGAAAAGAAACCCATTTATTTTATTATAGATGGATGGATGGATGGATATACATGTAGACAAAAACTGTCAAGATGATGGAAAATAAAAGAGCAACATGTTCAGACTCCTTAGTTTGTTTCTACTGGGATGGCTCTATATACAAACAAGTTTGCCCATATTTATGCAAAACTTTGGACGCAGGTGATTATTCATTACTTTTTCAAAAAGAGTACCAGTACAGCATGTTATACACCCTTCAAAAAAACCATTGTACAGCAACACGGCAATCTACAGGTAGTCCCCGACTTACGAGCGAGTTCCGTTACAACGAGTTGCTCGTAAAGCGAAAATTCGTAACTTGGAACGGCCGCCACGTGTCTCGTAAGTCCGGAATTTCGCTCGTAAGTTGGAACGGTTTTGCTAGCGCGACTACAAACACTCGTTTTTCATCGAAAAACTGCTTACGAGTGCATAAAAATGATCGGAAACGTGTGTCCACATGTTTAGCTAACGAACTGTGGTGAAAAAACACAGAAAAACTCGGTATTTTTTGCGTTTTTTCCAAAAATTCGCCAGCTCGTAAGTCCGGAACCTCGTAGGTCAGAGCGCTCGTAAGTTGGGGACTAACTGTATAGCAATGGCCAAGACGAGCAAAGACCTTGTGTAATATTTGACCTTGATGTATGACCTTGACCTTGAAGCTATGGTGATGAAAATACACTCTGCCTAGTGATGATGCTTACATGTATAAAGTTTCATTAAATATTCTTGATTAGAAGTTATGGAAGGGTCAAGAGAAAGTTTATGGATGAACGTAGAATGTATCGTAATAGCCTTAGACAGGTCTATAATAAAAATGTGAACGATATGAAATGAAATATGCTGCTAACTGGTAATGTCAAAAATGGTTCGATGATGGGCAGCACGGTGGCACAGTTGGTAGAGCTTCCACCTCTCAGCGAGCAGGTTGCCCTGGTTCAAATCCCGGTCCGGGGGCCTTTCTGGGTGGAGTTTGCATGGTCCCTCCGTGCATGCGTGGGTTTTCTCCGGGTACTCAGATTTCCTCCCACAGACCAAAAACATGCATGTTAGACTGAATCAGGGTGTCCACACTTTTTCAGCATGCAAGCTACTTTTAAAATGACCAAGTTCAAGTGATCGACATACTATTAAAAATACAAAACATATACTTATTTATAAACGTATTAAGTATGTTTTTTATGTTTTACGTTCTTGTTTTTAGTATTTTACCATGTTTTATGTTGCACCTTGATTTATTGTTTTATAACACTACTTTTATTTTGATTGCATTTTAATGTAGTTTATTGTTGACTGTACTTTATATGTTGTGTGTCTAAAACGGGTCTCGGTGGTAAATGAGTCCTCGTGACTCCATTCATTCATTCATTCATTCATTCATTCAGTCAGTCTTATTGTAATGTTTTCACATCCCTCTGTCAGTGCGCTAAGATACCAGTCGGCTCTGTGGAATCATTGGTACACGAGTCTTTTATAAGATTTTATTTTTTATTATATATATATTTTTTTTATTCATTTCTTTTTTTTTTTTTTGGTATGTGTTGTGTGTGTTATGTTTTTTTGTGGACCACGAGTCTGCTGAATAAAGTTGATGATGATGATTCATTCATTCATTCATTTACAGGAAGCCCTCGAGTTACGTCAGGGATTGGGACCTACGTGTGTGACTTAGGTCGATGTTGTCGTACCTCGCGGACCAAAAACACCTGCCTGTCGTAGGTCCGCGTTTCTGACATAGGTCGCGGCTATACCGCTAACGGAGCGCCGCACACATATTTAATGGCATGAGACTGAACAAGCAGACATACTAGGCCATGAACATGCACAGAACTGTACAGTAAATGAATACAGTACTGTACAATAAATAAAAAATATAATGTCTTACTTTGAGCTGGTCAAAGCCTGCCTTCGTCTTTTAGCATCAGCTCGGGTGCGAGCTCCCCCAGCTTCCTTACGCTCCACACGCACACACGTGGTCAAAACTGTTTAAAAGAATGACTGTTAGCTTCTTAACTTCATACATTTGGAGCCAGAAAAAAAAAAAAACTTACTGAAAGCCGTTTCTCCGCGATGTTCCTCCATCCAAAACAACTGCTCGGCGTTAGCTACGGTTAGGCCCCGCCATTAGCAGCACTGGTTAGCATGTCAGTTCATTCAAAAAGGCTGTCGGCTTTGTATCTCCGCGTTAGCTCGGTGTCCCCCGACTGCCAGGCGGACATTTGCGGCGAGCTCCCGGCCGCAGATGGCCCCTCCGCGGCATGTCGGCTCGGTGTCTTCGCCTGTGTTAGCTGCTCTGTTAGCTGCTGTCGTTAGCATGTCGGGCGGCGTTGTTGGAGCGATCACGGGGCGATCGGCGGCTGCTCCTCCGGGCCTGAGACGTCCACAGAGTTGACCGAGTGTTTCCAGCAAATTTATCCGTATGAGGCAACCCTGAACGGACACACGGTCCTCTAAAGCCAGCTGACAGGAGCGTCTAGAGCTCCATTGACCGCAGTAGACAATTGTAAAATGGCGACCGGAAACGACCGGAAGTTGCGTAAATACGATCAAATTGTAATAAAAACGTAATATTAATAATTATACTTTATTTATAAAGCCATTTAAAACAACCACAGCTGCAACAAAGTGCTATACACATGAAATTAATAACATAAAAAAAAAAAAAAATAATAATAATAATAATTTTTTTTATTTTTTTTTTATCATATTTTTATTAAATATGATAAAATCGTAAGTCTGAGTTGCCGTAGGTCGCGGGTGACGTAGGTCGAGGGTTTGCTTTATACAGGTTATGAGACTAGCCTGGATAAATAAAGCTTGAAAGAATGAATAAGTCCCAGCTCACTGTGGGTACAACATAAATGACAAAACCCAAAAGTTTGTTTAAAAAAAAAAGTGGCAATTTATTTTTACTGTCTGCATACAAAATAATAAACAAAACACAGCAATAACTTGTATTCTTCACACAAAATGCTGGTGAATATTCTCAGTCGTCCAGGACATGATAAAATCAAAAAAGGCGTTCAATACAGAACAACTGGACTTTATTTGTAACAAACAAGACGTTTCGCTTCTCATCCGAAAAGCTTTATGATGCTCTCTGCAGCTTGGATAAAGCTTTATGATGCTCTCCTAACTAAATTGATAAAGCTTTTCGGATGAGAAGCGAAACGTCTTGTTTGTTACAAATAAAGTCCAGTTGTTCTGTATTGAACGCCTTTTTTGATTTTTTTCACACAAAGGAACAGAAAACAACAAGAATAACTTCATGTTTGAAAAATAACTTGAAAATTTGAGAACAAAAGTGAAAATTCAGACCTGACAGCAGCTGCTTTTAACTGTAACCATATTTCTTACCATACCATACCATTTTATTTATAGAGCACTTAAAACAGCGACAAGGCCAACCAAAGTGCTGCACAAACAAACAAACAACAGGCAACACATAGGCAACATACAAAATGAAGTAAAAAAACAGCATATAGACATAAAATAATCGCAGATAATAAATTTAACTACTAAACACAAATCATCTGGTGTTGAAAGCAACAAAATAGTAGTGAGTCTTTAAACGGGATTTGAAAACCGAGAGGGAGGGGGCCTGTCTGACGAGCAGAGGTAACTCGTTCCAAAGTCTTGGGCCTACAGAGAAGGCCCTGTCACCTCTGCGCTTAAGACGAGTTCCTGGAACTGTGAGAAATAACTGCTCCGCTGACCACAGAGAACTTGGTGGGACATACGGGTGTAGCAAACCAGAGAGATGGGGGGGCGCGAGACTTAAGACTGGGGCAAAGCTCCGCGCTCGAGCGAGCACGGCGCCCCGTTGTGTGAGCGCCGTGCGTGCGCCGCTGCACAAGCCCTTTGAACGTTCGCGCGAACGCGCCAAGCTCTTTTTTTTTTAAGACCGCGCACGCTTGCGCGGTGTCTCACAATAAACTGCCCTGGTGGTGGACTGTTTTGTATGACACACAAATGAATTAAATTCCTTTTCTTTATCGCTGATCGGGCCTTTTCTTTTGTTTTTTTGCCTAAAGTCAAGTAATCGCTTGAAGCGATCACCATTCACTTCCTCCTCCGATGAGGAGGAATGGATGAACTTGTCACGAGTGAACTAAACTCATGTCCAACGTGGATGCGCAGGTTCTAAACATTTCTTGGTGTGCTGGTCTGCTGTGTGGGACCAGCACTCCCTGTTTTAATTTTAATTTTTAGGACTTTTTTATTAACATATAAACACAGAACAAAGCTGCACAGCCCTCTGCCTTTTCTTCTCAGACCCGACATTCTTCTCAGACCCGACCTGTCAATCAAATCAGTAGGCTGTCAGCAAATGACCAATCAGCGACCTCAATTTGTCCCGTAGCTAAACGCTCCGCCCTGCTTCTGCTCAAATGACATCAAGTATTTGGAGCGAAAACGTTGGAGCCACACGCTGCTTCACGCTGAGCTCTGCTGTGAACCCCCCACGCACAGCACACGCGCGTGGCGCTGGCGCTCGCTCGAGCGCGGAGCTTTGCCCCAGCCTTTATCAGCGATTTGTAGACATACGGTATATTATTAGCTTATCATAAAACTTAAAACTACTCTTGCACACGCAATTTAATTTTGTGCTATATTTCTCAAATTGTTCTCTTTTTATGCTGCCGTTTAGAACTTTATTAATAATTCTCTACTTAGTTTAATTGTCTTTTCAACTGTTATTGTTTATGTGTATTGTATGCCTTGTTATACTGTTATTTTCTTTTTGATTAAAAAAAAAAACTTTGGTCCAAATTTTTCCTGTACATACACATTGTGTTGTACATATCGTGATATATATCGTTATCGATATAAAAAAGTCCATATCATGATATATGATTTTTTCCATATCTCCCAGCACTAGTTGATGCAGTGGATTGTGTCGTTGGGAGGGGACAACATGGCTTCAGATTTCTTTTCTTCTTTTTCTTTGTTTTCTCCTTTTTTCTCTTTTCTTTCTTTTTCTGTTTTTTCTTTCTTTTCCCCTTTTTCTTTTTCCCTTTTTCTTCTTTTTTCTCTTTTGTCCTTTTTTCTCCTTTTTCTTGTTCTTTCTTTTCTTTCTCTTTTTTCTTTCTTTTTCCTTTTTTCTCTTTTTTCCTTTTTTCTTCTTTTTTCTCTTCCTTTTTCTTTCTTTTTTCTCTTTTTCTCATTTCTTTATTTTTCTGTTTTTTCTTTCTTTTCCCTTTTTTCTCTTTTTTCCTTTTTCCCTTTT
>JBBPBX010002507.1:20223-30311 GCA_038048925.1 Garcialebias charrua
GCCAGGCAATCGAGCAGAGGTTGAATAGATCATGTACCATTGTGTCTTGGGGGAAGTAAATATGACAGTCATCAGCGTAGAAGTGGAAAGGTATATTGTGTTTCCGGAAAATAGCACCAAGTGGCAGCAGGTATAAAGAGAATAGGAAAGGACCTAGGATGGACCCTTGCAGAACCCCCCCCCCCCCATTTAAGTGCTGCCATTGCAAAACTAAAATTATTGATGAAAACACAAAAGGATCTGTCAGAGAGGTAGGATCTGAACCAATTGAAGGCTGACCCTGTGATGCCCACCCACTGCTCCAACCTAGCAATGAGGATCTCATGGTCGATGGTGTAGAAAAGCGGATATAAGGTCCAATAGGACAAGCAGCACAGAGTCACCAGTGTCTGTGGATAAGAAGATGTCATTAAAAACCTTCAGTAGGGCAGTTTCAGTGCTGTGGAGAGGTTTAACGCCAGACTGGAATAACTCAAGGATAGCGTGATCCTCCAGGAAATACTTCAACTGGGACTCAACTATTTTTTCCAGAAGTTTAGAAACAAATGGGAGTCTGGAGACAGGCCTGAAGTTGGATACGACTGAGGGGTCAAGTTTTTTTTTTTTTTCAGGAGAGGTTGAACAGCAGCATGTTTTAATGATTTTGGCACCACACCAGTGGATAAACTGCTCTTCACAATAGCAAGAATGGAAGGACCTGGAGTAGGAAAAACCTCCTTTAGTAGCCGAGGGGGGACCACATCAAAGGGGGGACCAGATGGTTTTAGGTTGCACATGACCTGCTCTAGAGAAGACAAAGAGATTGTTTCAAAATGGTCAAATACAGCAGCAGATTGAGGTGAGATGGATGGATCATGAGTTGGAGGAGAAATTGGTCGCATTTTTTTCTAAAAAGAAATGTAGGAAGTTCTCGCACAGCTCAGTTGAGGCTTCATGAGGTGATGGTTCAGTGAGGTGGAGAACAGAGTTTAGGGTGGAGAACAGAACTCGTGGATTGTAAGAGTTTGAGGCAATGATACCAGAGAAGTATTGGGATTTAACAGTTTTTACTGCGTTCTGATAACTGCGCCAACTCTCTTTTAGTATTTGAAAAGAGACCTGTAACCTGTCTTTCCTCCATTTGTGCTCCGCCCTCATGTACTACTGCCTAACGGCCTCGGTGATGTCATTCAGCCAAGGTTCCGCTCTGAGTTTTGATTTTCTAGATTTAATCAATCAATCAATCAATCAATCACCTTTATTTAACCAGGTAGAGCCCATTGAGATCGAGATCTCTTTTACAAGGGTGACCTGGTCAAGTGGTCAGCAGCACACGTCACATTGGCAATAGGCATTTGCACTTATCAAAAAGAAAATAAAGAAAACTACAATCACAGTACAAGCCCAAAACCAGAAAAGTTGGCACGTTGTGCAAATCGCAAATAAAAACAGAATACAATGACTTGCAAATCTTTTTCAACCCATATTCAACTGAATAGAATGCAAAGACAATATATTTAATGTTCGAACGGAGAAACTTTATTTTGTTTTGCAAATAACCATTAACTTAGAATTCAATGGCAGCAACACATTGCAAAAAAGTTGGCACAGGGACATATTTACCACTGTGTTACATCGCCTTTCCTTTTAACAACACTCAGTAAACGTTTGGGAACTGAGGAGACCAATTTTTGAAGCTTTTCAGGTGGAATTCTTCCCCATTCTTGCTTGATGTACAGCTTAAGTTGTTCAACAGTCCGGGGTCTCCGTTGTCGTATTTTACGTTTCATAATGCGCCACACATTTTCAATGGGGGACAGGTCTGGACTGCAGGCAGGCCAGGGGAGGACCCGCACTCTTTTGCTACGAAGCCACGCTGTTGTAACACGTGCAGAATGTGGCTTGGCATTGTCTTGCTGAAATAAGCTGGGGCGTCCATGAAAAAGACGTCGCTTGGATGGCAGCATATGTTGCTCCAAAACCTGTATGTACCTTTCAGCATTAATGGTGCCTTCACAGATGTGTAAGTTACCCATGCCTTGGGCACTAATGCACCCCCATACCATCACAGATGCTGGCTTTTGAACTTTGCGCCTATAACAGTCCTGATGGTTCTTTTCCTCTTTGGTCCGTAAGACACGACGTCCACAGTTTCCAAAGACAATTTGAAATGTGGACTCATCAGACCACAGAACACTTTTCCACTTTGCATCAGTCCATCTCAGATGAGCTCGGGCCCAGCAAAGCCGGCGGCGTTTCTGGATCTTGTTGATGAATGGCTTTTGCTTTGCATAGTAGAGCTTTAACTTGCACTTACAGATGTAGCGACGAACTGTAGTTACTGACAGTGGTTTTCTGAAGTATTCCTGAGCCCATGTGGTGATATCTTTTACACACTGATGTCGGTTTTTGATGCAGTACCGCCTGAGGGATCGAAGGTCACGGGCATTCAATGTTGGTTTTCGGCCTTGCCCCTTACGTGTAGTGATTTCTCCAGATTCTCTGAACCTTTTGATGATATTACGGACCGTAGATGGTGAAATTCCTAAATTCCTTGCAATAGCTCGTTGAGAAAAGTTGTTCTTGAACTGTTCGACAATTTGCCCACGCATTTGTTCACAGAGTGGTGACCCTCGCCCCATCCTTCTATGTGGATGACTGAGCATGTCAAGGAAGCTGCTTTTATACCCAATCATGGCACCCACCTGTTCCCAATTTGCATGTTCACCTGTGGGATATTCCAAATAAGTGTTTGATGAGCATTCCTCAAATTTCTCTGTCTTCTTTGTCACTTGTGCCAGCTTTTTTGAAACATGTTGCAGGCATCAAATTCCAAATGAGCTAATAATTGCAAAAAATAACAAAGTTTACCAGTTCGAACGTTAAGTATGTGGTCTTTGCAGTGTGTTCAATTGAATATAGGTTGAAAAAGATTTGCAAGTCATTGTATTCTGTTTTTATTTGCGATTTCCACAACGTGCCAACTTTTCTGGTTTTGGGCTTGTAAACAGATGTTGACAGTTCAAAACCAACAGGATATGACAGATTTCTATATACATTATATACAAAACAAGCAGACAAAAAAAACCAACAATGACATGTATATTGGATAAGTAGTGGTTAGAAACATCTGCAATGGTCAAGTTTCTTGATGACATTTTCTACTACGGTTGACATAAAGGATCCAGGAGAGATGAATGTTGATAGTTTCAGATCTTTCTGTAAGTTGTTCCAGGCTGAGGGGACGGCGAAGCTGAACGCTCTTTTTCCTAGTTCAGTTCTGACAGGAGGAACTGACAGGAGGACTAAATCGTTAGAGCGCAGGGAGTATTGACTGTGTGATGTTTGTATTAAGGAGGTGAGGTATGACGGGACCAGGTTTAGGAGGGTCTTGTAGATGAAGGATATCCAGTGAGTGTATCTTCGAGTGCTGAGAGATGACCAGCCAGATTTTACGTAAAGCTCACAGTGATGAGTGCGATAACTGGAGTCAGTAATGAACCGAAGGGCACCGTGGTAAATGGAGTCTAAGGACTGTAGGTATTTTGATGCAGCACTCATGTACAGCACGTCACCATAATCTAGTATTGGCATGAATGTTGCAGCTACTAATGTTCTCCTGGCTTTGCATGAGAAGCAGGATTTGTTTCTGAAGAAGAAACCTAGCTTCAGTTTGAGTTTAGTGGCCATTTTGGAGATGTGGGTTTTAAAAGACAGTTCAGTGTCAATGTTGAAACCTAGATATTTGTAGGTGGAGACCATTTCTATTTGTTTTCCCTCTTGGGTTCCAATTTGAGGTGGGTTCTCTGGTTGCAGCTTTCTGTTGGCAAGAACCATGAACTTGCTTTTGTCGGCATTTAGGACCAGTCTAAGTTTTTGCAGCCGTGACTGAATAATATTAAAAGCATCCTGAAGAGAGGTGAAAGCTTGGCTGAGGGAGGAAGAACAGCAATAGATGATGGTGTCATCTGCGTAATAATGGTGGGAGAAAGGAGTAACATGATCCAAAGCCTTTAAGCAGACATAGTTGAACTGGGATGTCAGCTCCTCAGTGGTGGAGAGAAACACCGGGGGCTGAATTATCATTTCAGAGTTGTAAACATTTGTGAAACGTGCGGCAGTGAAATGGTTAATGGCCCGGCTGCTATGGGTAGGAATGCACGGCTTAGGAGTTAGATGGGGGAGGGTGAACTCAAACGGACTGGCATGTGGTCTGAAAACACATTGTCACCGATTTCAAGATTAGTAACAGTCACATCACGAGTTAAAACAAGGTCCAGTGTATGTCCGCGCTCTTGGGTGGGGCCGTTTACATGTTGATTTAAATTAAATGAGTCCAATAAATCTAAAAAGTCCTTAACCATGGGCTTCTCATGACAGCACACATGCAAATTAAAATCACCAATAATGACTACACAATCATATTTTGGTGTGATTTCAGCCAAAAAAATCAGAAAATTCATTTATGAAATCCTTAGATCGAGGTGGACGGTAGACAACTGTGCATAAAGTCACAAGTGAATGGCCGAGTTCAAAGACAGTCAGCTCAAAACTGGAGCAGGAAACTGGGATGGGCAGTTGTTTACAGTCAAAAGTTGATTTGAATATTGTTAATCCACAACCAGGACGACCTGATGGTCGCGGGTCATTAAAATACAGACAGTTCTGTGGTAATAATTCCGTCAAGGCGCTGGACTCACCCAGTGACATCTAAGATTCTGTGATGAAGAAAAAGTCCAAATCGTGCTCTTGAAAGTAATCCCTGAGGATGAAAGTTTTGTTGGTGACAGATCTTGCGTTGACCACACACATCCTGATATTATCCGAGGTGGTTCGAGCAGCGGTGGAGTGAGCGCCAGCGGCCGCAGATTTTCAGTAACAGCTCCTCCGGGTCGAGCAGTGAACTGCACCAGCCGATAACTCCCCTTGTTTACCTGGTCCAGGCATGCGGGAAGCTGATGATGGACACCATGACCATCAGCTTATAATAAGCGGACTTGGCAACTAGGATTAGTACCCTGATGGTTGTTAGCTATTCTCAGAGGGCTGAGTGATACTAGCAATAACAGCATTGTAATGGTGTGGTTACACCGAACAGCTTTTCAACCTCCAAAAAGCTCGTCACGCACGCAAGTGGACGCACTTGTGAATGCAGCGTGTCCAGACTGAACGCCAGAACGCGAAACAGCTGCTGGGTGTGTGGGAGGAGCTTACTGGTATACAGAGTCCTGCGCACAGAGTCCTACGCACTCCGCCAGGCGAGGAGCTTTTTATTTCCGTCTCTGTGGAGCAGACTTGACTGGTCGTGAAGGACTTGTCGTGAACACACAGCTACAATGAGTTTCTCTTCCATAGTACACGACCTCGCGGGTCTTTTCTGTGTCCCACAAACAATACGTCACATAGTGCGCGCGCACCCTCGTTTCCGCGTCACATAGGGACTCTCCCCCTCTCTTCTCCTCCTCTCTTCTCCCCCTCTCTTCTCCCCCCGACTCTCCCTGATTGGTTGACACACCAACCAATCAGGTAGAGTTGAGCGGCGTTTGAAAGTTTGAACCGCGAAATCTTCAGCATGTTGAATGCGCGGTTTGGAGGCTGAAGCCGGTTCACGTGCACAGAAAAACGCTTCCCAGCACGCTCAACACGCACGCGAGGTGACGCCTGACGCCAAGACGTGGCTGGAAGCGCGTCCCCCATTGACTTTACATGTAAACTGGATGTTCCTGCTGCTGAAAAGCTGTTCGGTGTGCTCACACCATAAGAGGGGGACAGTTGAACCCGGAGGCCTCCACCTCTGTTTAATGATGGACGGTTTCTTTTCACAAAGATGGCCTCCTTTACTCCTCTCTCAAACCATCGTTCCTCTCTATCAAGGATGTGAACATCTTCATCCCTGAAAGAGTGACCTCTGACCTGGAGATGAGTGTAGACCACAGAGTCCTGACCTGATGATGTTGATCTTCTGTGCTGGTCCATCCTTTTGGCCAGTGGCTGTTTAGTTTCCCCGATGTAAGACTGATCACCCTCCTGACACTGAACAGCATACACAATATTACTCTGTTTGTGCCAGGGGACTGGATCTTTGGGATGAACCAGTCTTTAATGTATTTTGGGGTTTTAAAGCCACTGGGACGTTGTGTTTAGAAAATAAACATCTGTTTCTCTGATACTCCCGCAACATACGGGGTACAGCTCCTCAGACCGAAGAAGTCTTTCAGATGAAATACGAAACATTTCTAATTTTTTGAATGTCCAGAGGACCAGACTTAACTTTTTTAGATGTGTTTAAGTCAGTGATTTAGTCTGCGTTTTAGTGTGCTTCAGTTTGTTTCAGTCAGAGTTCAGTCTGTGTTCTGTTGCTTGTTACTCACTCTCCAGAAATGGTCTTCTTGCAGCAGCAGCACATGAGAGCCCCCAGGAGCAGTAGGAGGAGCAAAGGGATGCCGATACCTAGAACCAGTCCTAGGATCAGGTTCACATCCTTAGTGCTCCCTTCAACTTTGTCTGCAAAGGATCCACCAACAGGAATATTATCTCTCACAGAATGCACAATACAGTTAAAGTAGGCAGAATCAGAATATATGTAAATGTGTTATAGCGAGTTTCAAAACCCTACTGTTTTTATGTGATTTATTTGTATTCTAGAAAAAACATTTGAACCTATTAAAGAATCAACCTGTGTTTTATGCACGTTGTGTTTTTGCTCACCTTGTATCACACAGGACTGTGACCCGTGTATGTCAATTGATCCATCGGTGCCGTTACAAACACATCTGTAGCCTCCATACGTGTTGATGCAAAGAGCAAACCTGACACACTCTGCCTCCCTGGACGAACACTCATCCAGATCTGTTCACAGAGAGGCAAGAATCACACGCACAGCATTTATCACACTTCTTTAGGGTGAGCTGAAAATTAAAACTAAATCTGTGGAGGATCACTAAAGCACTTTTTTTTTTTTTACTTTTTTTTTTCAATGACACCCTTTACTTTTTAACTGTCTAAACGTTACAATACTTTTACAAACTCATGTATTTCCCCACAATATTTTGTCTTCTTTTACAGTTTCTCCATCCAAACATGTATTTTTGACTTTTCCACCCAGTGCATATCTGCTGCAGGGCTAAAGACAAGAGGTCAGAGGTCAGTCACAATAACAAACTATCATTGACTTCCATTGTACTTAGCTCAGTTTTGTCTTCCGAATAGGAAGGGCTCTATTTAACTTGATTATCTCCTTCATCAAACCCTGTAGAGCCATCAAACAGAAACTTTGGTACCCTCATAACCTTCTGATTCTCACAGGTCAAGAAGTTTTTTGTTATGACACCTAGTTCCCTTTCAGTCTGGTCTCTCAGTGCAACATACTTGCTATGGGAATTGCGCCCCCGCGCGATTACCTGAAGGAATATACTCACGCCTTTACGGCTAGGGGCGTCACCGCCGTGCCAGAGGCCCCGCCCTCTGGGTACATAAGCGGCTTGAGCCCCTCCATCTTTCTCTTTTTTGCCCTTCACCTCGCTTAACACCTGAACTTCGTGGGACTTCTCTGTTGTCGCATCGCTCGACTAAGGTGAGCTTGCTCCCTACACTGAGCGTACAGAGAAATTTTCCAGCGTATTGCTGGGCTGGCGAAAGCTAGTCCAGCGTTTTTCTACTCACCTTCGAAGTTTTTTTCTTTTCCGCAGCTGTTTCGCTCGACAGCGCTAACTGCGTCACAACCTCCTTTCATTCAACCTGTATTTAGTCAGGTAAATCTTATTGAGCCTCGAGGGCTCATTTACGAAAGTGACCTGCTACAAACTAAAGAATGATGAACAGCAATGATACAATTACAGCAATGATACAATTACATTAAACAATAAACAAAAGAAAAACTAGCAAAAACTAGCAAAAACATTATAAGGTAGATGTACAAAATCAAAGACAGGAACATATCTGCATTGGTTTTTGCCAGGATTCCAACAGACTCTTAAAACCACCTGCTAATCGTTAGCAGGCTAACCAGCGAAAGCAAGATGACGGAGAAGACGGCTTCGAACAAAAGAAAACTAGGAACAACTTTGACGCTTCTCGCCGGACATGGCTCCCAAGAAGAGAAAACGGAGGACAAGGAGGAGGAAAACCAGGATGACGAGTCCTCGCTCACGCCCATGCCCCAGCGGCTGCGGCTACTCCCTCTCGGTGACGGACACCCACGAGGCCTGTTTTGTCTGCCTAGGGATTCTGCACGCGAGGAAAGTGCTGGAATTCCCCGACTCCTGCTCTCACTGCCGTCGAATGTCGGCAGTAGTGAGGAAACGACGGGCTGACGCGTTGGCCAAATCCATGGCTAGAAACGCAACGCTGAAGGTCGCACGTCGCACTAAAGCGCTCGCTCCTGAACCGGAGCCCGAAAACGTGGACCTGGAATGCAACGACCGAGTCGGAGAGGACAACATGTCGGACTCTTCAGTTGCCGCCGAGGACTCGACGCCTGAAGTGTCCGACCAAAACGTCGAATATGGTCACAAAGGAGAAACTGTGGATTCCTCCCAGAACCTGGCGCAAATCCTTCCGGAACCTGACTTGTCGGTACCTACCCTGTTCGACCTGTGCCATAGGGCGGCAGATGCCCTACAGTTCACGTGGCCAGACTCCACGTCTCGCCAACAGGCTACAAGGCTAGCGGGAAGCTACTTCTACGCGAAGCAGCCGACAACGTTGCAGAAAATGCCCATTTTTCCGGACTTCCTCATGGAGCTCAAACGCTCCTGGGCGGAACCCGGAGCTTCCATCATGCTGCCATTATCTCAACTCCTTGACGTCGCGGGAATGGAGACAGCGGGCCTCGCCAACGTACCCCTGATAGAGGAGACTCTGGCGACTCACCTGGCCCCCATAGCCACAGGGACGAAACCCGCGCTACCCAGCAGGGCCTGCCGCGCTTCGGAGAAACAACTCGAGAAGTGCTACAAGGCTCAGGGCCTTGCGGCTCGCACAATGAATGCATCGACCATGGTGCAGGCATACCTGGCGGAAAAACTGCAAGATATCCAGGTAACAAAAGACGAGCAGACCGCAACGGAAGCCATGGAGGAGGCCCGCCGTGCCTCGGACCTCGTGCTCCGCATGATGGGGACAATAGCCATTTCCCAAGGCAAGGCAATGGCGGAAATAGTTGTCGCCCAACGCCATCTTTGGCTAACTCTGTCGGACCTCCCGTGAAAATCAGAGGTCCACTTTCCTCCAGCACCCGATCGAGTCGACGGGACTCTTCGGGGGAGCCCTGGAACGCGTCCAGGCCAGACTGGAACAAAGACGCAAACAGGCGGAAGCCCTCCACGAGGGGTTGCCGAGAAAAAGCTTAGCACCCCCAAAGGGAGACACGCATGGCCTCCCACGGAAGAGACCCGCTGGTGACGGTGAAACTTTCCAGTACCAGCTGAGGACCTCTTCAGTGACCCCATGTGGAAAGCAGACTCGGACCTGATGAAACAGGACAAACTGATAATTTTACAGGTTTGCCTGCCCACGTGGTACGGGAACCTAACTTCTTGAGCCCAGTCTCCCCTTGTAAAAAACTAAGAGGAGCGAGTGGCATGTGTATGCACACCAATCATGACTCGACTATTGCATGTGTAAACAAAACAAACACTGTTTCAGACATGTACAAGAATAAAAGTACCAAAGCACAGACTGCCCTGGTTGACTCGAGTCCCATTTTTATAAACAAACCATGTGGTCAAACTATGAACCGCAACAAGATACACAAGCTCTGCCAGAGACGGTCAGACCTCGCGATATCTTCTGTCGGACCAACCAGCCTGCTCAAGAGAGCGCAAGAGGGGTCAAAGGCCACCCCTCTGGCGCTAAAACATGACGAGCAGCAATTCAACATGCCCTCCAGGCTCAGCGCGCATGCGTAGGCCTGGAAGACGTGTCTACCAAATGATTGGGTCATGACAACGATATGTCACAGGCTCAAGTTGCAGTTCTCAAAAAGACTGCCCCGCTTTACAGGGGTGCTGCAATCTAAAATCAACCCTACACGTGCACACGTGCTGAGGAAGGAAGTCTCAACGATGCTGCAAAAGGGAGTGATTAGTTTGGTCTCAGGATGCAAGCTA
>JBBPBX010002507.1:34366-55778 GCA_038048925.1 Garcialebias charrua
TTGCATGTGTGCTGTCATGAGAAGCCCTTGGTTAAGGACTTTTTAGATTTATTGGACTCGTTTAATCTAAATCAGCATTTAAATGGTCTCACCCAAGAGTGCGGACATACACTGGACCTTGTTTTGACTCGGGATGTGACTGTTAGTAATCTTGAAATCGGTAACAATGTGTTTTCAGACCACATGACAGTCCTGTTTGAGCTCCCCCTCCCCCATATAACTCATAAGCCATGCATTCCTGCATGTCGCAGCCGGGCCATTAACCATTTCACTGCTGCACATTTCACAGATGTTTACAACTCTGAAATGATAATTCAGCCCCCGGTGTTTCTCTCCACCACTGAGGAGCTGACATCCCAGTTCAACTCTGTCTGTTTAAAGGCTCTGGATCATGTTGCTCTTGTTAAAACTGGAAAATTGAAACTCTGAGCAGAACCTTGGCTGAATGACATCACCAAGGCCGTTAGGCAGCCGTGCAGGAGGGCGGAGCACAAATGGAGAAAAAACAGGCTGCAGGTCTCTTTTCAACTCAAAAGAGAGTTGGCGTCGTCAGAAAGCAGTAAAAACTGCTAAATCTCAATACTTTTCTGATATCATTGCCTCAAACTCTCACAATCCACAAGTTCAGTTCTCTACCCTAAACTCTGTTCTCCACCTCATTGAACCATCACCTCTGGATGCCTCGACTGAGCTGTGCGAGAACTTCCAACATTTCTCCTCCAACTCACGATCCATCCATCTCACCTCAGTCTGTTGCTGTATTTGACCATTTTGAACCAATCTCTCTGTCTTCTCTAGAGCAGGTCATGTGCAACCTGAAACCATCTGGTTCCCACTTTGATGTGGTCCCCCCTCGGCTACTAAAGGAGGTCTTTCTTACTCTAGGTCCTTCCATTCTTGCTATTGTAAATAGCAGTTTATCCACTGGCGTGGTACTAAAAACCTTTAAACATGCCGCTGTTCAACCTCTCCTGAAAAAAAAAAACCTTGACCCCTCAGTCATATCCAACTTCAGGCCTTTCTCCAGACTCCCATTTGTTTCTAAACTTCTGGAAAAAAATAGAGTCCCAATTGAAGTGCTTCCTAGAGGATCACGCTATCGTTGAGTTATTCTAATCTGTCTTTAAACCTCTCCACAGCACTGAATAATAATAATAATAATAATAATGTCTATTCCTGTCATCTGCATATGTTCCCATACACAGACGAAATTCGTCTCTGCATTTAACCCAACCACCTACCAGGTGGTGCAGTGAGCAGCCCGAAAGCGCCCGGGGAGCTGGAGAAATAGGTGTGCACTCGAAACTGCCCTACTAAAGGTTTTTAATGACATCTTATCCACAGACACTAGTGATTCTGTGCTGCTTGTCCTATTGGACTTTACATCTGCTTTTGACACCATCGGCCATGAGATCCTCATTGGTAGGTTGGAGCAATGGGTGGACATTACAGGGTCAGCCCTCAATTGGTTCAGATCCTACCTCACTAACAGGTCCTTTTGTGTCTCCATCAAAGATTTTAGTTCTGAAGCGGCAACACTTAAATGGGGGGTTCCACAGGGGTCCATCCTGGGTCCTCTCCTATTCTCCTTATACCTGCTGCCACTTGGTGCTATTTTCCAGAAACACAACATACCTTTCCACTTCTATGCCGATGACTGTCAAATTTACTTCCCCCTAAGACACAATGGTACATGCTCTATTCAACCTCTGCTCGACTGCCTGGCTGACATCAGGGACTGGATGGCTTTAAATTTCTTAAGTTTCAATGAAAAGAAGTCTGAAGCCATGTTGTTCCCTCCCAACAACACGATCACGAACCACTGCATCGACCTTTCTGCTCTAGCCCTGTCAGAAAAACAAAAAGTCACAAATCTGGGAGTGATAATGGATCCTTCCATGAAACTCAACAGTCATGTAAACATGATCGTTAAATCCTGTTTTTTCCAGCTGAGGCGACTGTCTAAGCTGAAGCCCATATTATCCAAAAATAACCTGGAGACAGTAATTCACGCATTTATTACATCTAGGCTTGATTACTGCAATTCACTCCTGTTTGGTATCAGTCAGACCACCATTGCACGACTACAACTGGTCCAGAATGCAGCAGCCCGATTTTTAACCAGTACAGGCAAAAGAGAGCACATTACACCAGTCTTGGCCTCCCTGCACTGGCTACTGGTTCATCTTCGAATCCAGTTCAAAATTCTCCTGTATGTCTACAAATCGCTGAACAGTCTCCCCCCCCCCCCCATCTCTCTGATTTGCTACAGCTGTATGTCCCACCACGTGCTCTGAGGTCAGCGGACCAGTTACTTCTAACAGTTCCAGGAACTTGTCTTAAACGCAGAGGTGACAGGGCTTCTCTGTAGCAGGACCAAGACTTTGAAACGAGTTACAGCTGCTTGTCAGACAGGCCCCCTCCCTCTTGGTTTTTAAATCCTGTTTAAAGGTATTGTGACATGATGTTGTAAATTTGCATATTTGTCAGAACATATATAGTATCTTATATCATTCAGCTCTGTTCGTTTTTGCAAAATAAATTATAAATATATTAAAATTTCATTCCAAGTTATGGTAGTTTTTTCTCTGGGACACGCCCCTAAAAATCCGCGCATTTCCGCAAAACGTGACAACGGGAAGGCACGCTCCAACGCGCATTTAAATAATAATGGCGGAGCATGTCCAATCGCGTCTGAGATATATCATTTTAAGACTGTAAATCATCCAAAACTCTCATTAATAGACCCTCCCGAATAAAAAGAAACTACAGATGTTACCTGATTGCGCAGACATAATTTAAAAATACATAAATAGCGCTTCGTGTTGACTCGGGGATCAATGCTAATGTCTGTTAGCAGCTGTCGGCAGATAGTCCAGGTCACGTCTGAGATAGATCTTTTTTAAACAGTAAATCATCCAAAACTCTCATTAATAAACCCTCCATGAATAAAAAGAAATTACAGATGTTACCTGATCGGCAGTAAGATGGTCGCTGCAGACATAGGACTCTCAGTAGGAACCCATCGGTCACAAGTTCTCTGTACTTCCATTCTAGGCAAAGTTTCTCATCTTTTGGGAATTTGTGAAGGCTCACTTGTTCACTGCTGATATTAGAACACCCAAATGTGCTACAACGTGACGGCATTTTTCAAGTTACACAAAAAAAAGAGGCAATCTTTCAGAAAAATAATCTGTATGGCAAGCAGTTAACACACCAAACAAACGGGCAAGGCTCTGCCTTCTTCCCGATGGCACGTCACTGATGACGTATTGCGGAAATGCGCGGAATTTTAGGGGCGTATCCCAGAGAAAAAATTACCATAATTTTGAATGACATTTTAATATATTTATAATTTATTTTGCAAAAACGAAAAAAAAACCTCAATGATCTAAGATATATATGTTCTGACAAATATGCAAATTTACAACATCATGTCACAATACCTTTAAAGACTCACTACTACTGTATTCTGTTGCTTTCAACACCAGATGATCTGTGTTTGGTCGTTATATTTATTATCTGCGACAATTTTATGTCTATTTTCTGTTTTTTTATTTCATTTTGTATGTTGCCTATGCGTTGCCTGTTTGTTTGTACAGCACTTTGGTTGGCCTTGTCATTGTTTTAAGTGCTCTATAAATAAAATGGTATGGTAAACTTGAAGGACTCCTAAAAACAGTCATTTTATGATAGTCCAAAGTCACAAAAGTACTTAAAAACACCCAATTTTCACTTTTATAAAACAATTTCCAACAAAAACAAGACAGAAAAAAGATTGTCAGCTGCAGTTTCCTTTCAGCTCCTTTTCAGTCCTGTTACACAGATCCATGAAGCATAGAGCAGCTGCTGAGAGGGATTTAGTATGAGTGTGATGCATATAGCATCCAGCAGTGCCATGTCAAATGGATGTATAGAAACATGTCAGCCTCACGGGCAGAGGGAAACAGAGCTGCTGGCCTGTCAGCAGTGGCTCAGACACTTTCTTGACCTTTGTGGTATAAAGAAAACTTTATGTAACTTTGTGTGGTGAGGAACACTGACCGCAAAGAACATTTAATATTTGTGGATGAAAAAGGGATTGTCTTTTTCACTACTGAATCACAAGTTCTTCTTGAAGCTCCTCTTATTGGTTCTGGGGTTCAACAACACTTTGATCTCGAATGCTTTCCAGAAGCTGACTGACTCGTGGTTTTGAATCTGCACGGATCAGGAGCCCTTAAGTTTATGCTGACTTCCTGCTTTGTTTTGACTTGGACTACAACTTCTGCAGATGCACCGAATTTAAACTTGTGACCTGCTATAACATTCATTAAATCTCCACTAAAGACAATTCTCTGTCCACCGTTCTTTCAGAAAATTTACGGTACCACATCTGACAGCTAGAGAAAAAAGAAGTGGGCTGATAAACAACATACAGAAATACTCCGTCTTCAAAGTACTGTCCTGTAACACCACCCGAGACGATGCAGCGAGTCTCACAACTGTCTGCCTTGATCTGTGGATGCAAGTCCGTGTCGGACAATTACCCAGCAAGGTGAAAACCATGTAGCAGGAGATGTACCGGTAATAAGATTTTTTTTCCTTCTTCTTTCAGCTTCTCCCTTCGTCAGGGGTCACCACAGCGAACTAGTCGCACGAAGACTTGGCAATTGTTTTTTTACGCCTGATACCCTTCCTGACACAACCACAGACCACCGAGCTACCACAGCCCTCTGTGTGGAGCAGAGTGTTGATATCTAGGGTTCCCGGGGAAGCAGATGGTGTGGGTTATGGGCCTTGCTCAAGGGCCCAGAGAGGGGTATATGAGGGTGGAGACAGGTGTGACTGCTTCACTTATCCCACCCACATTCTTGATGTTGTCGGGCACCGGGGCTTGAACCGGCGATCTTCCGATCACAAACTCACCTTCTTAACCTCTGTGCCACCACTCCCACAGGAGATGTAATAAGATGGTAAATATATATTCAGCAAAGTATATGGTGCTGGTCATGAAATTAGAATATCATGAAAAGTTTATGTTGTCCTGTTACACGGATCCACGAAGCATAAAGCAGCTGCTGAGAGGGATTTAGTATGAGTGTGATGCATATAGCATCCAGCAGTGCCATGTCAAATGGATGTATAGAAACCCGTCAGCCTCACGGGCAGAGGGAAACAGAGCTGCTGGCCTGTCAGCAGTGGCTCAGACACTTTCTTGACCTTTGTGGTATAAAGAAAACTTTATGTAACTTTGTGTGGTGAGGAACACTGACCGCAAAGAACATTTAATATTTGTGGATGAAAAAGGGATTGTCTTTTTCACTACTGAATCACAAGTTCTTCTTGAAGCTCCTCTTATTGGTTCTGGGATTCAAGAACACTTTGATCTTTCATTCACTCATCCCTTGTTCTACTGGGGGACTTCAACGCTCACGTGGGCAATGACAGTGAGACCTGGAGGGGTGTGGTTGGGAGGAACGGCCCCCCTGATCTGAACCAGAGTGGTGTTCTGTTATTGGACTTCTGTGCTCGTCATGGATTGTCCATAACGAACACCATGTTCAGGCATAAGGGTGTACATATGTGCTCTTGGCACCAGGACACCCTAGGTCGCAGTTCGATGATCGACTTTGTTGTCGTCTCATCTGATCTGCGGCCGCATGTCCTGGACACTCGGGTGAAGAGAGGGGCGGAGCTGTCCACTGACCACTACCTGGTGGTGAGTTGGCTCCGATGGTGGGGGAGGATGCCGGTCAGACCTGGCAGACCCAAACGTATTGTGAGGGTCTGCTGGGAACGTCTGGCAGAGTCTCCCGTAAGACGGAGCTTTAACTCCCACCTCCGGGAGAGCTTTGAACACGTTCCGAGGGAGGCGGGGGACATTGAGTCCGAGTGGGCCATGTTCCGCGCCTCTATTGTCGAGGCAGCTTATCAGAGTTGTGGCCGCAAGGTTGTTGGTGCCTGTCGTGGTGGCAACCCTCGAACCCGGTGGTGGACACCGGCGGTGAGGGATGCTGTCAAGCTGAAGAAGGAGTCCTATTGGGCCTTTTTGGCCTGTGGGACCCCGGAAGCAGCAGATAGGTACCGACAGTCCAAGCGGCATGCGGCTCGGGTGGTTGCTGAGGCAAAAACTCGGGCGTGGGAGGAGTTCGGAGAGGCCATGGAGAATGACTTCCGTACGGCTTCGAGGCGATTCTGGTCCACCATCCGGCGTCTCAGGGGGGGAAAGCGGTACGCGACCAACACCATTTATGGTGGGGATGGCGTGCTGTTGACCTCAACTCGGGATGTTGTGAGTCGGTGGGCGGAATACTTCGAAGACCTCCTCAATCCTACTGGCACGTCTTCCACTGAGGAAGCGGAGCCTGGGGACTTTGGGTCGGGCTCTCCAATCTCTGGTGCTGAGGTCACCGAGGTGGTTAAAAAGCTCCGCGGTGGCAGGGCTCCGGGGGTGGATGAGATTCGCCCTGAGTTCCTTAGGGCTCTGGATGTTGTGGGGTTGTGTTGGCTTACGCGACTCTGCAATATCGCGTGGACATCGGGGGCAGTTCCCTTGGATTGGCAGACTGGGGTGGTGGTTCCCCTATTCAAAAAGGGGGACCGTAGGGTGTGTTCCAACTATAGGGGGATCACACTCTTAAGCCTCCCTGGTAAGGTCTATTCAGGGGTTCTGGAGAGGAGGGTCCGTCGGATAGTCGAACCTCGGATTCAGGAGGAGCAGTGTGGTTTTCGTGCTGGTCGTGGAACACTGGACCAGCTCTACACCCTCAGCAGGGTCCTGGAGGGCGCGTGGGAGTTTGCCCAACCAGTTTACATGTGCTTTGTGGACTTGGAAAAGGCATTCGACCGCGTCCCTCGGGGGGTTCTGTGGGGGGTACTCCGGGAGTATGGGGTACCAGGCCCATTGATATGGGCTGTTAGGTCCCTGTACGACCGGTGTCAGAGCTTGGTCCGCATTGCCGGCAGTAAGTCAGGCTCGTTTCCAGTGAGAGTTGGACTCCGCCAAGGTTGCCCTTTGTCACCGATTCTGTTCATAACTTTTATGGACAGAATTTCTAGGCGCAGCCAAGGTGTTGAGAGGATCCGTTTTGGTGGCCTTAGAATCGCTTCTCTGTTTTTTGCAGATGATGTGGTCCTATTGGCTTCATCAGATCGTGATCTACAGCTTTCGCTGGAGCGGTTTGCAGCCGAGTGTGATGCGGCCGGGATGAGGATCAGTTCCTCCAAATCCGAGGCCATGGTCTTGAGCCGGAAAAGGGTAGCATGCCCTCTCCGGGTCGGGGAGGAGGTCCTGCCCCAAGTGGAGGAGTTTAAGTATCTCGGGGTCTTGTTCACGAATGAGGGAAAACTGGAGCGTGAGATCGATAGGCGGATAGGTGCAGCATCCGCAGTGAAGCGGGCGCTGTACCGGTCTGTCGTGGTGAAGAGAGAGCTGAGTCGAAAGGCAAAGCTCTCAATTTACCGATCGATCTACGTTCCCACCCTCATCTATGGTCATGAGCTTTGGGTTGTGACCGAAAGAACGAGATCTCGGATACAAGCGGCTGAAATGAGTTTTCTCCGCAGGGTGTCTGGACTCTCCCTTAGAGATAGGGTGAGAAGCTCAGTCATCCGGGAGGGACTCGGAGTAGAGCCGCTGCTTCTCCACATCGAGAGGAGCCAGTTGAGGTGGCTCGGGCATCTGGTTAGGATGCCTCCTGGACGCCTCCCTGGTGAGGTGTTCCGGGCATGTCCCACCGGGAGGAGACCCAGAGGAAGACCCAGGACACGCTGGAGGGACTATGTTTCTCAGCTGGCCTGGGAACGCCTTGGGATTCCCCCAGAAGACCTGCTCCAGGTGGCTGGGGAGAGGGAAGTCTGGGCCTCCCTACTTAGGCTGCTACCCCCGCGACCCAACCCCGGATAAGCAGGATGGATGAAAATGGATGGATGAAAAGTTTATTTATTACAGTAATTCCAGTGTTCTGACCAACACCAACAGATGACATGGCCCCCAAACCATCTCTGACTGTGGCAACTTGACACTGGACCTCAAGCAACATGGGTTCTGTGTCTCTCCTCTCTTCCTCCAGACGCTGGGACCTTGATTTCCAAAGGAGATGCAAATTTTACTTTAATCAGAAAACATAACTTTGGACATGTCATCTGCTAGTGTTGGTCCACTGTGTTTTCTGAGGTCCAAGGTCAACACAGCATCTACCAGGAAGTTTTAAAGAACTTCCTGCTTCCTGCTGCTGACCACCTTCATGGAGATGCAATTTCATTTTCCAACAGGACTTGACACCTGCAAACATTGTCAAAGCTGCCAGTACCTTCTTTAAGGA
Source organism: Garcialebias charrua (assembly GCA_038048925.1). Taxonomy (NCBI): domain Eukaryota; kingdom Metazoa; phylum Chordata; class Actinopteri; order Cyprinodontiformes; family Rivulidae; genus Garcialebias; species Garcialebias charrua. The sequence goes on from JBBPBX010002507.1 coordinate 42,673, forward strand.
CCATGGTATCCCTGTTCTTAATTGGCCAGTCAACACACCTGACCTTAAAGCTGCTATATGTAACTTTTCTAACAATATATTTTTAACATATTTCTTCACTCTGTCACTAGATTGATGTTAGAGAGGTAATCTCTGAAAAAAACTAAAAAAAAATATTGTCCCCTTGCTTCTCCAGGTGGTAAATAAGCATTTCTAAAAAGAAAAAGTGACCCGCCATTTTCCAGCCAATAAAAACAAAGTTTGTAACCAGCCAATAAAAACTGAGCTTGAATTTGAATCAGCCAATAAAAACAGAGCTTGAATTTGAATTCCAACAGACCACAAGGGGGCAGAGCCATATATGGCTCTGAGGGGGAGGGATCAGAATGCTTTGCCTGTTGAAATTTTTTCTAAGTGCTGATGTTCTACAGAAACTGCAGACTGAACCTTTAACCCCATAGAAAATCTATGGAGTATTGTGAAGAGGAAGATGTGATACACCAGACCCAACAATTCAGAAGAGCTGAAGGCCACTATCAGAGCAACCTGGTCTCTCATAACACCTGAGCAGTGCCACAAACTGATCGACTCCATGCCACACCACATTGCTGCAGTAATCCAGGCAAAAGGAGACACAACTAAGTATTGAGTGATGCACATGTTCATACTTTTTATGTTCATACTTTAAAGTTGACCAACATTTCTAAAAATCCTTTTTTAATTGGTCTTAAGTAAAATTCTAATTTTATGAGATACAGGGAACCCCCGACCTACGACTCCACCGACCTGCGAACCACGGGACCTACGAACGAGCCAAAGTAGAAGAATACCATCGACGTACGGCAGAAAAAAGTGACCTACGAACGAGCCCCATTACAAGTATATAATCGAGCTACGGCGTAACTGCGTCACACACGGCAATCGGCGAGGTGGGGGAGGGGATTGCCCCTTGGCTGTTGTTAGTTGGGCATGACAGTGGAAAAGTAAATGCTCCCAACATTCATTGTTGAGCAAGATGCAGGTTTGATCATGAGAAAAACATCTGTCTACCTACACTTCAGTCAAAGTAAGACAATTTTGTTTCATTTTTCTGCTGCTTCTAGCTTTTTCTGAGTTCATGGACTTCTTTCTCATGCACATGGACACTCATCAACGCACTGGTTGCACTGCTGCTGTTCTGATGTTAAAAGCTGCACTTTGAGAAGTGTTCATGTGTGATTGTTGACATCATTTTGCTGATGGGAGTCCCTGATTTGCTGCTGTTCTGATGTTAAAAGCTGCACTTTGAGAAGTGTTCATGTGTGATTGTTGACATCATTTTGCTGATGTGATTTCCAGCTGATTTCCTGCAGTTCTGATGTGAAGTTACTGATGTACAGTTACTGTGTGTGTTTATGGATGCATGTGTGGTGTAATGGTTTAGATAAGTGTTTGTAAATAAAGTTCTGTGCATGTTTATGGGCCAGTATGTCAGTCTCATGCTGTTAAATGTGTGCGCGGCGCACCGTTAGCGGTATTTCCGCGACCTACGAACAGAATAACGACCTACGAACGGGACGCAATTTTCACCCCCTACCTACGACCGGATCGAGCTGCGAACGGTTCTTAGGTCCCGAACTCGTTCGTAGGTCGGGGGTTCCCTGTACTGAATTTGGGGTTTTCATTAGTTGTTGGTTATAATCATCAACATTAAAAGAAATAAACATTTGAAATACTGTATATCAGTTTGTGTGTAATGAATGAATATAATATACAAGTTTCACTTTTTGAATGGAATTACTGAAAAAAAAAATCATGATATTCTAATTTTATGACCAGCACCTGTAATATATGAAGGCACACCTGTGCAATAACCCTGCTGTCTAATTAGCATCTTGAAATGCCACACCTGTGAGGTGGAGGGATTATCACCTGTGAGGTGGAGGGATTATCTCGGCAAAGGAGAAGTACTAACACATATTTACACAAATTTGTGAAAAATATTTGAAAGAAAAAGACCATTTGTGCACATAAGAAAAAGTCTTGGATCTTTGAGTTCAGCTCCTGAAAAATAGGAGAAAAAAAACAAAATTGTTGAATACACACACACATGAAAAAAACGTTTTAAGACTCTTGTAGTTCTCAAAACATCCAGATTTGTTTTCAGCTGGGATTCAGAGAAAACCTTAATGAATACGTTTGACTTGTTTAATTCAGGCTGATTGTGTTAGGAGAGGAGGCTGTGCAACAAGGTCAAGTTCAAGGTAACAGTCAAAGTCAGGGTTTCTTTATTATCTTTCACATCATATGTGGTACATGTGGTGGAATGAATTGTGTACTCAGGGTCCCAGTTACATCCAACAAAAGTATAAATTGTAAAGAAAAACAGTAATAAGATCTAAGATATGAAATAAGAATACGTTAAACACTTAGTGCAAAAACAATACGCTGAACAACAGCAGCACGACAAACAGGTGATATCATGATATATAGATATATAGGTCATTTCTCAAAAACACTACCTATGTAGATAATAATATAATAATAATGAATTTAATTTATAACGCACTTTTCATTAACAAAAATCTCAAAGTGCTACAAAGTGCAACAAAAATCAAAGATCAAATAAAAACAAGTGATAAAATCAAGTAAAAATCAATAATAATATCAACTAAGATCAAAGATAAAATTATGTGGAGGCAGAGTAGGCTCACTTAACCCTAGGATGCATGAACGACCAATACCTACATTCTTCCATGAGTGGGGTCAAAAATGACCCCAATTAGAATCAATGTGTTTTTGCAATGAATTTAAATGACGTCTTTAATTTTGGTCAAAGGTGATTATATTTATTATATATGGGTCAACAAAAGACTGATTTTACACTTAACATGCTTATTCATAACTTTTTATATCATTTTTTCACACGAAATAACATCAAAAATCTTCAAAAATTATTGCTAGAATGTCCATCTGTCTGAATGACAAAAAAGAGAATGAACATACAACCAGAACACTGTACACTCACATGTGCCCACACAAACATATTTTCTCTATTCACTGTGTGCAGTTGTCACAAACTTTTTGCTTTTGGCTGTGACCATTGCACACTGTAGTACTGCATTTCCTGCACCAATTGGTGGCTTTGCTATTTTTGTTTCTTGGACACATCTGGCACCTCTTTCTCTTCTGTTGGCCCTCTGTGCCTCTCTCCTGTTACTTGTTTGCAACTTTTGTCACTCCACATCTTCCAATTGCTTCAGTGATGTCAGTTGGTAGGTTCAGGGTACCTTGGGTTGTGTAGAAGACTCCCAAAGAGCACACACATTGGTACATTCCAGTTCTTCTCACTTCCTGCAAGAATGGTCACTTCAATGAAGGCCATGAGCTCCTCTTTGCTTAGATTTTTCCACTCTTTTCCTCTTCTTATTGCGACTCTTCTTCCCTCCATGTTTGTTCATGTCAACATCTCTTCTAATATACTATCCATCCATCCATTATCTTTTACCTGCTTCTTTCATTTTTGGGTCACGGGGGTCGCCGGTGCCCATGTCCAGCAATCACTGCGTGGGGCAGTGTACACACTGGGCGGGTTGCAAGTCCATCACAGGGACACATAGAGACAAACAACCATTCACTCTCTCACTCACACCTAGGGTCAATTTAGAGTTACCAATCAGCCAGAGTACCTGGAGGAAACCCACGCATGCATGGAGAGAACATGCAAACTCCAACCAGAAAGGCCCACAGATTTGAAGATGATGATGATGATGATGATGATGATGATGATGATGATGATGATGATGATGATGATGATGATGATGATGATGATGATGATGATGATGATGATGATGATGATGATGATGAATTCAATTTATAACGCACTTTTCATTAATGAAAATCTCAAAGTGCTAATATACTATCAGTGATAAACAGCTTTCATGCATCTATTGGTGCTAAACCCAGGTGCAGGCCCTGACCGACTTCTCAGTAAATTGTGGCTTGGTGTTAAAAGAGGCATACAGATTTTTAAAATAATTTATATATAATATAATATATATAATACTATATAATAGGTTACCTAACAGGTTTGCATTTGTTACAAGGAATTAGGAATACAGTGAGTCTCTACACAACAAATGCAGTAATATCAGCTGGCTTACTAAACTAGTGTAATGTTAGCTAGCTTTTTTTTTATTTATTTTTTCTTTCGGCTTCTCCCTTCGTTAGGGGTCACCACAGCGAACTAGTCGCATGAAGACTTGGCAATTGTTTTTACGCCGGATGCCCTTCCTGACACAACCACAGACCACCGGGCTACCACAGCTCTCTGTGTGGAGCAGAGAGCTGATATTTAGGGTTCCCGGGGGAGCAGATGGTGTGGGTTAAGGGCCTTGCTCAAGGGCCCAGAGTGGGGCAGATGAGGGTGGAGACAGGTGTGACCGCTTCACCTGTCCCACCCACATCTTTTTGCTGTTGTCGGTACCGGGGCTTGAACCGGCGATCTTCCGATCACAAGCTCACCTTCTTAACCTCTGCGCCACCACTCCCCGTAATGTTAGCTAGCTTAAGTACTAAAATTATGTTGTAGTTAGCTAAGAGTGTCTACTTTGTTGACCAACATGATATTCTATCACAGTAAAGTCATGGGGTTGGTAAATGAAGATAATACATGTATGCTGCTGTGTCAAACTGACCTCCTAGTGGTGAGACTGCAGGTATCAGATGTGTAAATGAGACAGAAAATGTATCTTGACAGTCACAGTTGGTAAGAATCAAAGGTTCCCAAAGAAAACCCTTGAGATTCTATAGGAAATGCTTGGGGTCATTTTTGACCCCACTCATGAAAAACTGGGGTAGTGACACAAAAACTGCAATTTCTGAAAATGTATAAAAACATTTTAAAAAATTCAAATGGCTTGAAGTTACAAACATGTTTTATGAGGAATACCTGGAATATGGAAGAGTAAAAACTTTTAATTTCAGAGTTTTTGAAGAATAACAACCCTCGGGGTCATTTTTGACCCCACTTATGCATCCAAGGGTTAAAAAGAAAGGACTTTAAGCCTTGTTTAAAGTCAACCAGTGACTGTGGAGCTCTCAGGTAGTCAGGGAGGGAGTTCCATAGGCAGGGGGCAGCCACACAGAATGCCCGGTCTCCCATGGTCCTTAATTTGGTTCGTGGAATGTGAAGTAGATTACTGTTCTGTGATCGTAGAGACAGGGTGGATGAATATGGACCAAGAATGTCCTTTATCTGGTGAAGTTCCGTGTAAGCATTGGTGTGTAATGAGAGCAGTTTTGTACTGTAGGTGACAGGAAGCCAATGGAGGTTATGGAGAATGGGTGTAATATGTTCAAATTTACGAGCTCTCAATAAAATCCTTGCTGCACTGTTTTGAATATATTGAAGCTTCTGAAGGTTTTTGCCAGGGATTCCAATAAACAGGGAGTTGCAGTAGTCGAGCCTGGAGGAGACAAAGGCATGGACGAGCTTCTCAGCATCAGAAAAAGTTAGAGATGGGCGAAGTCTGGAGATGTTTCAAAGATGGAAGAAGCAGGTTTTAAACAGATGCTTAATGTGATTTTCAAATGTAAGATGAGAGTCCATTTTTATTCCGTAACAGAGGTGGAGAGGGGGATGTCTTGTCCAGAAAAGGAAATTGTTGTTATAGTTGATGTTTGTACCTGATGAGGGGTGCCAATCAGTATGGCCTCAGTCTTGGAGCAGTTTAATTGAAGAAAGTTCTGATTCATCCATGCCCTCATTTCCTCCAGGCAGGTAGAGAGGGCAGTGAGTGAAGATGGAGATGACAATGGGGATTGATGAGGATGCTACAGTCCTGATGTAAAGCTGTGTATTGTCGGCATAACTGTGAAAAGAAATGTTGAACTAATTAATAATTTGACCTAAAGGCAGCATGTAAAGAGAAAACAGCAAGGGCCCCAGAACTGACCCTTGAGGGACACCACAGGAGACACAGACTGTCTGAGAAGTGGCATTGCCAAGACTAACACATTCCAGCCTATTGGAGAGGAAAGAATTGAACCAGACCAGGACAGTGTCACAGAGACCGACCTCCACATGAAGGTGGTGGAGGAGGATACTATGGTCCACAGTGTCGAAAGCTGCAGTGAGGTCAAGGAGGGCGGGAGAACCAGGGAGAACCAGTGTCAGCAACCATGAGGACATCATTTGTTACTCTCAGCAATGCAGTCTCAGTACTGTGAGCTGCTCGGAAGCCAGACTGAAACTTCTCATACAGGGAGTGTTGCTGTAGGTGGTCCTGCAGCTGAGCAGCAACTGCTTTTTCCAGCACTTTAGACAGAAATGGGAGTGGGAAATTGGGCGGTAATTAGAAAAAATGTCGGGATCCAAATTAGATTTTTTTCAGAAGAGGCCTAATGATGGCAGTTTTTAGAGGCAGTGGAACATGACCAGATTGTAGAGACTTATTTATTATTTGTGTGATTAATGGGCTTATTGCAGAGTGATTGGATTTTATGAGAGACGAGGGGAAGGGATCCAGGGCGCAGGATGAAGGCTTCATTTTCTTGATGATGGCCCCCACTTCACTCTGAACAACTTCATCAAAGCTGCTCAGGGACCCAGGATGCAAACGGGTAGATGGCAAACGAAGATCAGGGAGGTTGTGGAGCTGAGATCGGATAGTGTCAACTTTGTTTTTAAATGATGAAAGGAACAGGTCGCATTTTTTTAGCAGAGTCCTCAGGAGTTTGTTTAATGGGATTAAGCAGATGAGTTATTGTGGAGAAGAGCTGTTTAGAGTTTCCTGGGCAGGTGTTGATGATGTTAGAATAATATTTGGAGCGTGCTTCTTTAAGAGAATAGGCGTACGCTTTCTGATGTTCTTTGTATGCCTGCTTATGTACAGAGAGACCAGATGATTTTACACGTCTCTCAATAGCACGGCCAGTTACCTTCATCTTGCGCAGCTCACCAGAGTACCAGGGGGCTGAACGGGAGAAAGACCCCAGTCTTGTCTTCAAGGGAGCATGTAGGTCCAGAAGCTCTTGGAGAGATCGGTTGTAGTGATCCACAGAGTCATTTGCAGATGAGTGATTGACAGCGGTCAGGGCGTGAAGATCAGCGGACAGAACATCAGGGGAAATGTTGGTTTAGTCATACATTTAATCTTATAACAGGAAGTTTTAGTTTTAGCCCTAAATAGCCCCAAATATTCATTACCCACTAAAACCGAGCAGATTTCTGAAAAAAACATCAGACAACAGCTGATGTGATCCAAGACTGATAAGCACTTGTTACAAGGCAAACTTCTCCCTTTCTTTGTGAAAAACAATGTTTTATAGTGACAAACGACAGATAGTTCAGTTTGTATGAGAGTGGGTGAGTGATTGCTGTCCTGAGAGCAAGAAGGCATGTTGTGTGAAAAATGTAAGTCTACTGAGCTGAGACTGTTGGCAGAAGATTTCACTGGGGAGGGTTCTCAGTTTCCTTGTGGAAGTTCCAGAGCCTCATGCACATGTTCCTTTTTGTTCCAAAGTTTTGCACAAGACTTTCCTAAAAATAGTCAGAGTGGTTAGGGGCATCTGGAGCCCATCTTAATTTAGTTTTCCGAGTCAGAAAGTGCAAGACATGGGGGGGGACTGTGGAGCGCTAATGGAGTAAGACGTGCGTCACTTCGGCTCCTCCGGAACATACGTTTAATATACTCTTTTGCACCTCCTAATATCATTCCTCTGGAGCAGTGGTCACCAACGTGGTGCCCGCGGGCACCCGGGTGCCCCCAAGGACCATTTGAGGTGCCCTCGGACCTGTTCTAAAAATAGCACAACTCACTACTAAGCTGCATTTAAAATTTCATTTTATTCAGTTGTTATTTTTTTTTTGTATTTATATATATTTTAAAATGTCTATCTTAAAAATATGTTCTTAAAAATATGTTTATTATACATTTTTTTCAATTTACGCTTTGTTATTTCCGAAGAGTTTATCGACCTGGTGCCCTTTGGATGACTCCGTACCCACGAAGTAGCTCTCAGTTTCAAAAAGGTTGGTGACCCCTGCTCTGGAGTAAACTGAACTTTTATTGAAGGAATATGCATACCCGATGCCTAAAGTGTGACTGTTGGAGATATACATGGGGAAACACGACAGAACGGCTCGCGGTGGAGCTGGTCCCGAGGCTCCGGTGGGGCCTGATGCTAGTGATAGCACGCTGCTAGCCAAGATTCAGGAAATGGTCGACAACCTACGCACTGAACTTATCGACAGGTTTGAGATTATGATTTCGGCTATGATTAAGAAGGAGATTGCAGCTGTTATGAAGGAGTTTGGGACTAAAATGGCCTCGGCTGAAGCTAATATCACCGACTTGGAGCGGGCAGCTAATGAGCACGAGGGGAACCTAACCGCCATGGAGACCCGTATCACCTCGCTAAATACAACAGTGAACACGCTGTCTAAAAAATGTGAAGACTTGGAGGGTCGTTCCAGAATAAATAACATTCGCCTCGTGGGTGTTCCGGAAGGCTCCGAGAGCCAGCATCCTACGAAGTTTGTGTCAACGCTGCTTCGAGACCTGCTTGGCCTGGAGGCCGAACCCGCTGTTGACCAGGCCCAGCACACCGGGGTGGCGGAGGGGGGCCTACCACGCCCGCTCATAGTTTGAATTACCCTGTACCAGGAGCGAAATGAGATTTTGCGAAGAGCTTGGGAGTCGTCCCCTTTAATCTTTGAGGGGAAACGTGTTTTCATTTTCCCGGACTACCCGCCCGCGGTGGCTAAAAGGCGCTCGACGTTCATGGCGGTAAAGAAGGAGCTGCACTCCTGCCCTGGAGTCAAATTTGGTCTTCTTTATCCTGCTATACTGCGAAGTACACTTCCAGGTGGCCAGGTTCACAAATTCGAGGATCTAGTTTTGGCTGCAAACTTCGTCAAAAAGAACCTTAAAAATGTGGTTGACCCAGCCATGTTGTAGCTCCGGAGGTATAGCTATGGTGTGATTATCCGATCACATTGTGACTCTAGAGATCTCTGGGCCTAGTACCGAAGACAACATGATAGATTATGTTATTGTTTACACGACTCTGGACGTTGCAATTACAGTCTAAAGTGCTCTGGTTCTGTAGTGGAGCCTTCGTGAGTTATGCATGCACAATGTGAACACAATTTCTATCTCAGACGCTTATCATTGTTTTTTTTTTTCTCCATTTATAGATGGCCTCCCTTCTCACCTTATAGCCATCCTCTCACTCCAATATGTATTTTTTTTAAATAGAGAGAACGAAAGAGAAAGTAAGACAACAAAACAACAATTATCCACAAAAAGAGCACAAGGCAAACACACCCAACCTCCGTCCACAATCTTGCAAAGCACAAGTCCCGAGTCCCCTAACCCTTGTTTACACGACTCTGGATGTTGCAATTACAGTCTAAAGTGCTCTGGTTCTGTAGTGGTGCCTTCGTGAGTTATGCATGCACAATGTGAACACAATTTCTATCTCAGACGCTTATCATTCCTCTTTTCTTTTTTTTCTTTTTTTTTATTCTTATTTATTTTTGTTTGCATTTCTCACAGACAGTTAATTTGCTATTTCTAATCTATGTTTCTCATATTATTCCAGTGGACTTTTATGGGTTTGCTTGTATTTTAGTTTCTTCTCATGACATATAAAATAGGATTTTGGTTTCATGACTCCAAAAATCTGTCAGGTTTCCCCAGGTTTTTTATTTGTTATTTGTTATTTTTTATTTTTCTTAATTTTTCATAAACAGACAGTTAATTTGCTATTTCTTACTTATGTTTTTGATATTATTCTGGCAGCCTTTTATGGGTCTGCTTGTATTTTAGTTGTTTCTCATGGCTTATAAAATAGGATTTTGGTATTATGACTTCAAAAGTTGTCAGGTTTCCCCAGGTGTTTTTTTTCCCCCCTTCTCTTCTTTATGGGGTGCTTTTGATTTTACACACTGTTATCTACATCATGTTCCAAGAGTTAGTGGCTAACACTGCTCTCACTACTCCTCCTTTCAGTCCTTATTGGACTGTGTGCTGGTAGTTTCTTTTTTGATGTTTTTTGTGGGGTCTCGCGCGTCCCATTTGGGGGGATGCCTCTGCGAGGGGGGTGGGAGTGAGTGGGCTGTGGGTGTTGGGGCCTCGCGTGTCCTGATTGGGGGGATGCTTTGGCGAGGGGGTTGGTTTGGAGGGATCTTTGGTTTGTATGGATGGGTACATTGTTTAAAATTTATTTTTTATTTACTTTTTTTTAAATTTTTTATCCCCCTCTCTTTTTCAGGCGACTGAAGGCAGTCCTGTCTGTTCCTCTCTTCTTCCTGCTCCGTGCTAACCTATGGCTGATAAGAGATTTGTTTTACTAGCTTTAATTGCAGGGGGCTCAACAATCCTCAGAAGCGCAGTAAGGTGTTACATCATATGCGACGTTTGGGGACACACATAGCGTTCCTACAGGAGACACACCTTAGGAATAGGGACCACCTGAAAATGAAACGTAGCTGGTCTGGCCAGGTATTCCATTCTTCCTTTAACACTAAGTCAAGAGGAGTAGCTATTCTTATTAAAAAATCAATCCCTTATGTACACTCTCAAACTATTTCCGACCCCTGTGGCAGATACATCATCATCATAGGCACTATCTGCAATACAGTACTCCGGTAGCTTTGGTCAATATTTATGCCCCCAATTGTGATAATGAAAACTTTTTTAAACGCATTTTTCAACTAATTCCTGATATGTCCTCTTATAGTCTTATACTGGGAGGCGACTTCAACTGCTGGCTTAATCCCCAATAGCCTATATGCCACGGGGGGCGTGACGTACTTCCGGCAAAATGCAACACCTACCCGCCACTTCCGGTTCCCATCCACCTCCGTTGTTGCTAGCGTTAGCTCCTAGTAGCAAACCATGACAACGAGCCGAAACGGGAAGCGGCCGCGCGCTACCGGCACTACACGTGAGTACCGTTGTGTCCGCCCACCGGTGGGAACAGCTGTTCCGCGGGGGGGTTTCGGCGAACATTTATCGCGGCTATCCGTAGGGGGAACGTCGCCATAATTTTATATGGTTTTATATGTGTATAGAGTTGTTATTGGTGTGTATGCCGATGTTTTATTAATTGTATTTAGTCATTTATGTTCGTGTCTTTCCCGCTAACCGGAAGTGCGCCGTCTGTGTAATGCCTGCAGAGGTGCTGGAACGGAAGCCCGTGGCATATAGGCTATTGGACCGTTCATCCACTAACACAGTCACACCCTCGCACTCTTCTAAGATTATTAACTCCTTTATGTCAAGAGTTTAATGTGCATGACGCCTGGCAGTTCCTGCACCCCTCTCAAAAAGTTTTCTCCTTCTTCTCCCCTGTCCACCACAGCTTTACGAGTATTGACTTTTTCCTGGTTGATGACAGACTGCTGTTCTGTCTCAATGGATGCAGATATGATGCCATTGTTCTATCAGATCATGCCCCGGTTACTATAAGTATCAGATTTGGCTCTCATCCGGTTGAACGAACACCGTGGAGGCTCAACACCCGTTTATTAGCTGATGACAGGCTTGTATCTTTTGTGGCGAAACAAATAGATTTCTTTTTAGAAACCAACAGGAGTCCCGAGATATCGGCTTCATTGCTCTGGGAGACACTTAAAGCCTTTATTAGAGGAGAAATTATTTCCTATGCCAAACATGAAAATAAACTACAAAAAGAGAAATTTGAGGTTCTAACGCGCCAAATATCCCAAATCGATAATTTATATGCAATATCCCCCTCCCCTGTTTTGTACAGGGACCGACTCATGATACAAGCAGAGTTTGATCTACTTATGACCCAACACACTACAGAGATGTTACTTAAGTCCAGTGCCCAATTTTACGATAATGGGGATAAAGCTAGCAAACTCCTTGCTCATCAGATTCGTCGTCGGTCAGCCTCCCGCCTCATTTCTCAGATTCAAACGGATCAAGGAATCACAACGAACCCGACAGAAGTAAACATGGCTTTTAAAGATTTTTACAAGACATTATATTCTTCAGAATGTTCCCCTTCGTTAGCCGACTACGATGAGTTCTTTGACGCCTTGGAGATACCTGCCATTGGTCGGGATGTGGCTGATTATCTTGAGAGGCCCATTGTGGTCTCCGAACTTTCTAAAGCAGTTATGGCTCTACAAAGGGGGAAATACCCTGGCCCGGATGGGTTTCCCTGTGAATTTTACAAAACATTTTGGGACAAGATTTCCTCTCTGCTCCTGGAGGTATACAACGAGTCTATAGCCTCTGGGCATCTTCCTCAGACCCTTAATCAGGCAGTTATCACCTTTATATCTAAAGGACATTCGTGCACAATATTCATCCACCCGGTCTCTACGATCACAGAACAGTAATTTCCTTCATATTCCTCGGACCAAATTGAGGACCATGGGAGACCGAGCATTCTGTGTGGCTGCCCCCCGCCTGTGGAACTCCCTCCCTGACGACCTGAGAGCTCCACAGTCACTGGTTGACTTTAAAAGCAGCATAAAGACCTTTCTTTTTAAGCAAGCCTATTCTGCCTCCACATGATTTTATCTTTGATCTTAGCTGATATCATTATTGATTTTACTTGATTTTATCACTTGTTTTATTTTATTTATTTTTTAAGCAAGCCTAATCTGCATCCACATGATTTTATCTTTGATCTTAGTCGATATTATTATTGATTTTATTTGATTTTATCACTTGTTTTATTTTGATCTTTGCTTTGTTACACTTTGTAGCACTTTGAGATTTTTATTAATGAAAAGTGCATTATAAATGGAATTCATTATTATTATTATTGGCAAAAAAAGGCAAGGATCCCCTACTCTGCGCCTCTTATCGTCCGATAAGTTTACTTAATGTAGATTTTAAACTTCTGGCAAAGACACTGGCGCGGAGACTGGAAACGGTGCTTCCCAGTGTGGTTGGAATTGACCAGACCAGTTTTGTATGGAATAGGAATTCCTTCTCTAATGTAAGGCAGCTTTTTAATGTGATATATAGTCCTCCTTCTGATAATACTCAGGAAGTTGTAATCTCTTTGGATGCTGAGAAGGCCTTCGATAGAGTCGAATGGTCATACTTATTCTACGTAATTAAGAAATTCGGTTTCGGGGAGAACTTTTTGGCCTG